>WKFP01013819.1:234029-246927 GCA_011057875.1 Pterocles orientalis | reverse complement strand
CCCCCGGCCCCTCATGGCCTCTGGGCCCCTCTTGCAGTACAAGGTGTGGGTGAAGCCGGGCTCGGAGCAGTCCTTCCTCTACGGGAACCACGTCCTGAAGTCAGGGCTGGGGCGCATCACGGAGAACACGGCGCAGTACCAGGGCGTGGTGGTGTACTCCATGGCTGACGTCCCGCTGGTATGGCACCTGCACACGCCAGGGCTGGGCGGTGGGTAGCAGGTGGGGGGAAGCTCTCTGACCTTTCTCTCATCCCCCCCAGGGCTTCGGGGTGGCTGCCAAGTCCACGCAGGAGTGCCGGAAGGTGGACCCCATGGCCATCGTGGTGTTTCATCAGGCTGACGTCGGGGAGTACGTGCGGAGCGAGGATGCACTGACCTAAGGGAGCTGCAGTGCTCCCACGATCTATCTGCGTGTTCCTGGGCTCAACGGACCTTGTCCTGCACCCTGGGTGCAGCAGCGGCACACGGGGCCGTGGGAGCCCGCCCGAGCGGGGCAGAGGGGCTGGGAGGCGCCGACACGTGGCCCCGGGGCCCCCCCTGCGCCAGGCGTGTCTGTGCTGTCACATAAAGCCTGTTCCTTCTCTCCAAGTGCCTGCTGTCTGGTGCGGAGCATCGGGGGGGCTCAGCCCTCACCCTGGGGCAAGTCTCTGCTGGCCCGGGGCAGCGCCACACCCCAGGGGCTGCTCCAGAGGGGAGAGGCGCCGCGTTCGTTCAGCACACGGGGCTGGGGGAGGCTCTCAGCCCGGGGCTGAGCTGAGGGAGGGGGCAGGCAGCTGCCCGCGAGGCCGGAGTTGCTTTGCCCGGGCTTGCAGAGGAGGGAGGGCAGGCAGCAGGCTGCGTCACTCCCCAGAGCATATGCCAGCCGTTCCTTTATTGGGTGGCTGGCGAAAAAGCCCCGTTGGGACACTAACGACAGGCAGAGCTGTAACAAACCGACCCAGCGCCCAAAGCTCCGGCGCTTTTCTTGTGTCGGGGTGATTTCAGCCAAGGCAGGAGCAGGGGGAGCTCTCCTCCCTCCTCCCCCAGGCAGGACCCAGCCCTCCCTCCCGCTCTGCGGAGGAGCAGCTCGGTTCTGAGCGCTGCGGGCAGTGGTCCTGCCCGTGGTTCTGGGCGCCGCTAGCACGTCTGCCTGCTGGGGGTCTGCACGTGGAAGAGACGCTTCAAGAAGTAGAGCTGCAGGGCCCCGGAGAGGACGATGACGCAGCTCTGAGCCATCGACCACCAGTTGACGTAGTTGTAGTTGGACTCCAGGAGGAAGGCGTCGGCCCCTTTCCGCATCCGGGCGAAGTTGTAGAACCGCCACATGTGGAAGACGTGGAGCTGCAGCTTCTCGATGCTGACCTGCGGAAGAGGCGGGTGCGTGGCAGCGGGGCCGCGGCAGAGCTTGGGGCTGGCAGAGCCGCTCCGAGAGCTGCCCGCTGGGCTCAGAATTTAACTCGGCTGCAGCTCAGCCCGTGGCAAAGTCCCTTCGTGGTTGAGGAGGACGCGCCCGTCCCCGCTGCATTGGAGCACCTTGGGATCACCCCGACACACCTCGATGGCCTCCAGGGTGTTGTTCAGCTCTTTCCTCTCCTGCTGCTTGTTTTCCCCGTCGAAGCCTTCGTAGTAGACCCCAAAGTTGAGGTACACCTGCATGAAGCCAAAGTGGTTTGGGTTGTCCAGGCACAGCTGGTAGAAACCTGCAGGGAGGAACGGAGATTCTCGTTCCCTGGATCAAACAGCCGCTGCCAGACAGACCCGGCCCCAGCGCTTGACCCTCCTCCTCCTCGTTGGAGAGGAAGCAGCGATCGGGATGATCGTGGCTCAGGGAAGCTCCGGCTATCCGGGAGGGCTCTGAGCTCCTGCCCATGGGTGGGCTGGGCGGGGAGGGGGCACGGGGACCTGTCTCCTTGGTGAGGAAGGTGATCTGTCCTCGCACGTGCTGGGAAACGCCAAGCTGGGAGCCGCTGGGGTCGCTCGCCGTGGCCAGGATGTTCCTGGTGTTGCCCATCCCCGTCACCCGCTGGACCTGGCGGTGGGAAAAAACACCCGAGGGGCGTTTGTGGGCCTGGGTCTGCACCTGGGGAGCCCACAGAGGGACCGGAGGCTGGTTTGGGGTCCTGTGGGGAGCTGCCGCTGTTGTTACCGGGAGCTGAGGCGGGGAACAGCCTCCGGCGTGCTGCCCGCTGCGTGTGAAGGAAAAAGCTCACAGCCCCGGGAGGTGAACCTGCGTCTCCCACCCCTGGCTCCCAGCCCCCCGGGTCCGGCGCTGCCGGCAGCTGGGTGCTGGGAGGTGGAGGGGTGCCACGCTGTCCCAGGGCTGTGTTCCCGCGGGGCCACTGTGCCGCACCGGAACCGGGGAAAGCCGCCAGCACCGGACACGGCTGTGCCCCAGCTCTCCTTCAGCCAGCCCAGCGCAAACAGGAGATAAAGGGGCTGGAGGCTGCCCGGCGGGAAGGGGACGGGGCGCGGGGACAAGCAGGTGGAGCTGTGCCTGGGACCTTCGGCGTGCCCCCCAGCTGCGGCGCGGAGGAGAGCAACAGCCTCCAGCCAGGCGAAGGGCAGAGCCCTGCGTGGTGCTGACCACCCCCTGGCTCTGCCAGAGAGCTCTGGGGGCTCGGGCACTGTCTCCAGAGCTCTCGGCACGGCTTTATGGTTTTAAAACAGGGATTTTAAAAAATAAATGGGACTGGTGATGCCTAAGAAAGCAGGGTCCCCGAAATGCAGCATCCCTCACAAGGCAAACCACCTCTGCCCTGGGTCTGGAGCTCAGCCGGCACCTGGTCTCCATCCCACAGGGTCTCCTGTCACCTGTGAGCCTGGTCCCAGGACCCAGGTGCCAGCGGATTGCCCACTGCAGGACCTGCCAGACCCTGGGAAGAGACAGCCGGCACCGGCCGCAGAGCCAGGGCACAGGACCGATCCCCAACCCCTTCGGCAGCTTCCCGGGACGCCTCCCCCAACACTCGCCTCGTAGCTGAAGAAGAAGTTGCCGCTCCGGTGCGCAAACTGCCAGAAACACTCCACGGAGCCAGCGGGGATGATGATGGCGAAGTCGTAGCGATCGGCCCCGCGGAAGAGGGGCTCCTGGTCAGACCCGCCGCGGGGCTCGGCCATGGGGCAGCCGGCGGGACGCAGCAGTGCCAGGAGCACCAGCAGCAGCATCCTGCCCCAGCCCCTGCCTCCCTCCCGCCTGGCAGGAGCGGGACTGAGGCCGAGGTGGCGGGGGTTTAATGATTAACTGCTCCGGGGCCGGCATGGGGAGGGGTGCAGCCCAGGCTCTGCTCCCGAAGGTGATTTTGGTGCAGGGCAGGAGCTGGTCCGGCTCGTTCCCGTTAGAGCTCACCCCCTGAACCCTTCTGCAGGGGCTGAGGCTGCGGCAAAGCACCACGGTCCCCAGCAGCAGCTCCCGGCTGCACAAAGCCGGTGCCCAGCTCCTCTCGCTGACCAGCGCTCTCCCGTCGGCATCCCCTGAACAAGCAAATTAAGCAGGAAAAGGGTTTTACGCCAAGACACGCACACAGCCCGACCCAGGGTGACCGAACCAGACCCACGTTGTTCTCCCCCAGCTGCTCTCCGGCACTCCCTGCAAACCCTCCCTGCAAAGGGATGGGAACGGGCTCAGCCCCGCACGGCGCGGACACGTCTCCTTCCAGCCCAGCACGACCCCCGGGTGGCAAGCGCCATGGGGGGCTGCAGCTCCCCTCCAGCCTCTGCTGGCATCAGGACGGACGGGGTCTCTGCAAACATAGGGTGTCCCCAGCCCCCCAAGGTGCCCCCATCCCAGGGAAACGGTTTCACCAGCCCCCGAAGGGGAGGGAAAGGCAGCGCCGCAGCCAGGTGACAAGGGCAGCTCGTGGCTGAAGGACGGAGGGGACGCAGGTGTTTCCCGACAGAGTTCTCCCCAGGCCTGGCTCGGGGGAAGGCAGCCACGAGGATGCTTTGAGAAAATGTCCCCACGCCTCCCCCCTGCCCTTTGACTTGAAGAGTCCAGAAGCTTCCGCTTCATGTCTCCATCAGTGTGGCAGCACCTCACAGCTTCAGGGCATCGCTGCCACACCCCAACAGCTGCCGCCACACCAGCCCCCGCCGGCGAAGGGGGGCCCAGCGGCCAGGCTGCCGCATTTCCACCCCCTCTGCGAAATTTCACATTTACTGCAACCCTGGTAACCAACAAGGAATAAACTTTATTTTACAGAAACCGCTTGGACCCGGGCTGCAGCTGCAGGAACATGCAGCATCCTGGGAGCTCCCCCGCGGGCAGGGGCTGCACCCGGGACGAGGACGTGACCAGGAAGGAGAAGTGCCGGCTAAACCCAACCAAAATCCCTAAGAACCCGAACCAGTCAGTAAGCACTTTAACATGGGAACAACCAACATTTAAGTACCGAAACAAATATAATGTTTTCAAAGCCTCAAAGCTAGGAGGGAGGAATTCCCACTTCCACAGCAGAAAGGAAAAAAAAAAAAAAAATCTAAGCAGATCACCTTGTCTAAATCTCTTCTATTCCCCAGAAGCTCTGGGACTAGGCGCTGCCACCCTCCCAACAAGGGACTGAGTGCAAACGGAGAAATAAACAATTCACAGTTTGGACAATTAAAACACATAAAAATAGCCCCTGACAGGAGCATCCTGCCCTTTGACAACACCTGAGCAAACTGCCGCTTCAGCAGCCCGACAGGCGGGATTCGTTCTAGGAAGGCTGCAGTTCGCAGGTGGCAAAGGCCGTCCCCCTCCAGCCCCTTTCCCAGCGCGGGCAGTCAGGCTGCGCAGCCTCTGCCAACTGCAGACCTAAAGCTTGCAGCTACAGCTCGAGACACGAGGCTCCTCGGTTCTCGCCAGGCGTGGTTTCCATGCTGTGGCAGCCTGGGGCACCAGGAGCCAGCGGGGCTCAGCACGCCGGCCCCAGCACGCAGCAGGGACGAGCACAGCGGCCTCCCTGCTGCTAGCGCTCTGGTCCACCTTTCAAAAGAAAAATAAGAAGGTTTTTGCACTGAAGGTCCTGTGGCTCCTAGCTTCAGAGGATTCCCAGCTTTTTCATGGTCCGCCAGCGGTCCTTGATCATCACTGCTGTGCGGTTCTGGAAGGGGTACTTCTCGCAAATGGACTTCCACCTGCCTTCTCCAAACTTCTTCACACCCTCTTTGATCCACTCGCTCTCCTGCACGGTCCATTTCTACGAGAGAGCAGGAAAGCAGCGCTCCGTGAGTGGGGTGCAGGCTCAGGGAGGAGTTGGGTTTGGTGGAGAACCGCGCTGCAGCTCCCGCCCAACACGTCAGCTTCCCTTTACCGTCCGTGCCGGCAGCACGGGGGAACGGCAGAGAGCTGTCCCGTCCACAGCACGCACAGCGCTCGGTCACCACGGCACTGCAGGCGCACTCTACAACGGTTACAAGTCAGAGAAGCGCTGAGCTCAGGCTCGGGAGCAGTTCTGCTTCGCAAAGCACGATACTGATCATGTGGAAGAGGAATTACCTTTCGACGCAGCAGCAAAGCGCTCGCTGCCTGCGCCCTGCCTCGCGGCGGACAAGTCGGGTGTAAAAAAAAACCAAACAAACCCTGCAAGTGCAGGTCTGCAGGTGCCCTGAATTTATGTACTGGAAGGAAAATGTGAAATAAGTGAAGAAAGCAGTTACTGGGGACAAAGTGCTACGGGGCACAGAGCAGCACAAGAGCAGCAGCAACCTTCCAAGGGTGAGAGTTCCTGGTAGCCCCAAACTTGGGGCCTCTTCCCAGGTAAGGGCTGTTGCACGCGCGTCCCTCACCCCAACGAGATGCTGAACCCCTCCAGCACCTGAGGAACTCAGCAAACCTCGTTCTGAGCCACGTGCATCAAGGAAAAGGGACATCGTGCACGTAACCAGTGCCTGGCGTGTGGGAGGCTTTAGCCAAACTGGGAGAAACTTCAGCCAGCTCGACATGCACGACTGGGAGCCAGCCTGGGTACTGCCAGCACCGGTCGCAGGAAGCCTCACTGCCCAACCCAGCCTTTGGTGCTCCACTGAAAGCGCGGCAGCCGAGGAAGCGCTCCGAGCAGCAATCCTCACCAACCGATTTCAAACTGGCCAATGGTTTGCTCTTTTATACAGACGCGTCCTGGTTTCAGGCCTTACCGGAAGGATTTAAGGGCTCTACATTACCTGTTTCTTGGAACCGAAGACTGTGGTGTTGTGGATGTTTGCCCCCAGCGATGCTGAAAAACAAGGCAGGAGGATTACATTTCACCCCAGCTCAGGAGGTACAGACCTCCCCGAGAGAGCGCATGGGCTCAGCCGCTGGACTATGCGGTCAGCCTACAACGAGAACATCCCGCGACGGACAATAAACCCAAATTCCTTTATCCCTCCCTTTCCTGCGTGCACAGCCTTTCCAAGCCCCAGTTGCTGCATGTGAGAGCTTTCCCATTACATCCGTTTTGTTTTAAACCAGCCAGTACGCCAAGAGCAGGGGAACCACCCAGGCTGGGCGACGCCACGTCGCAGCCAAGCTGCGCATCCAGCCGCAGAGGGAACTGGCCTGGAGCACTGTGCTGGCTGGAAAGGTAAACTCGACCTTTATTTCACAGCACTAAAGTAGGAATGGGGAAGGAGCGGTATTTCCAGTGTTTCCATCGCTCAGCGCGATCAGTCTGACACCTGAACAGGAGTTTTGCCGCGCATTTCGGGTCAGCGGTACAGAGAACAGACACCTCTGAGCTGGACCTGCTGCCTTGGGCTTTGAGGAATTCTGGCTGCACAGTTCAGTCACACAGAAGGCAGCAAGACATCTGTGAACAAGCCCCAGAGCAGGATTATCATCAATTACCACCTGCAGCAGGGCCTTGGGTCTTACCCGTGTCCGAGAAGAGCTCATCCTCCTCGCTCCAGCTGTCTTTTTCTTCTTCTCCATAGGAGCTGTTCCACCTTCCCTGGAAGGACCTGAAAGCAGGCAAGCATTTACTGCGGCTCCTGGCTGGGGGAACGTTTCAGGGGGAGAAGGCGTAGAGCCGCCCAGAGCACAGCGGGAAGCCTGGGATGAGCGCCCAGCGCAGAGAAACGCGCCCAGAGAGCGATGTACAAACACAGCACCTCCTCCGCTCCTCCCTGAGCGGGGGTGAATCCTTAGGAGCTCAAGGTGCAGCGTGCGATACGCACTCACACACACCTGGAGTCGTCTCTCGCAGCCAGCGTTGGCAACAACGAGTGACCGGGTACTTCCTACGCAGTTAAACACTCAGAGCAAACCGACACAGCCCTGCCGGCAGCTCAGGCCAGATGCATTCAGCCTTCCCAGAAAGGATTTAATTTGGGATGTTTCACTCCTAACACTGCTGAGGTCGACCGAGCTACAGAGGCCCCTCGGTGAGATCAGGTGCCGCAAGGCTGTCACCTGCCTGCCACCCTAGAGCACAAACGGTGAGATGAAACGAAGCCTGTCAAAAAAAACTTCAGGTTCCCCCCGCCTGTCACACCCAATACAGCTGAAGCCACGTGCGATGAGAGGAAAATAACTTCTCTAGTCATACTTGAAGATGCGCTGCTGAGCGCCTGTCTCGCACATAAACGTTTCAGACCTGGCAGAGACGCACAGGGTCACATTGCCAGACAGGCGCCATTAGCACCACCGCTGCCGTGAGCCGTAAAGGCTTTGAGACACGACACCCCATGAGGACCACAGGCAGCAAATCACTTTCCAGGGGAACTGGAAACCAGCTTGCACGCTGGCAGGGCTGAAGCTCCAGAACTGGCAGGAGCCCTGCTCCGGGCTCCTTCCTGATCCAGCACCAACCCTTGCTTTGGGCCCCTGGCGCAGGGTGGGAAGGCGTCGCAGCCCCTTGGGAAGGTGTCACACCCCAGGCACCGAGCCCGGCCCCTTCCCGGGGCAGTCAGCCACAGCACTCTGCTCTGGGAGCCTTCACAGAGCATCCTCCCACCCCCACAGCGTTCCCCAGCACCCTCAGAATAAACTCAAGGCATGTCCTAGGGGCAGCAGCATCAGCTGCAACATACCACCGGGAAAAAGCAAAAGAGATCAAGTGTCAGCATTCGCACGTCCTGGAAAGAGTGGGAAATGTATTAAGTAAAATTCCCAGAAGAGCCAAGGAAGTGGACAACACAGGAGGGGTAGAAATCCCTTCTCAGCGTCTTCCCTGACATCTGGTTTAACCCTGTGCAAGACAGAGCAGGAAAGCATCAGGGAAATTTCCCCACCGCTTGCTGCAGCACATCTCCACCTGCAGCCGCTCTCCTGTGCTCCAGAGACAGTCCAGCTCCAGAGCAGCCGAGCTAAACAGAGTGCCGGGATCCCTCCAAAACCAAGCCTGTACCTTCTTGACATTCTTAAGGCAGGAGCTAAGGGAAATTTATCTTTTCAAAGACATCAAGCTCTCCTCAGTCCTCCCAGTTTCACTCCTGGGGATCCAAAACTCCACTGTTGCTGGCTGCTGCGCGCCTTCACTAAGCCCAAGAGGAGCAGCTCAGCCAGTTAAGCCGGAACCTTTGTCCCCCCCTCGTTACAGCCTACAGGAGACACCCCTTAGACTCTTAGCTGACAATTCTCACACCAGTGTTAATTTCAGACTTCTGCCAGTAAGCCTCCCTGGCTGTTTTCTGTGGGAAACCCTTATAAAAAGGAAAAAACCCTGACACGCCCCCGCCTCCTCTAGCGCGGCCATTTCAGCTGCGAGGTAAGCGACAACGCACACCCAGCAAACAGGCAGAAAGCCACACCCAGGAGTTCCTTAACCAGCACAGGCCTGGGGAGTAAAGAGCTGACACGAGGTCTGCGTGGGATTTCTCAAGAGGTGGAAAAGAAAGTCTAATCTGTTCCGCAAGACGCACCTACAAACTTTCTCCAGGTTCAACATCGCTACCCAAAGTGCAGAGAAACACACGTATCACCCACCAACACCAACCACAGCCCCTCTGACCCACAGCCAGGGGAAGCCAGCTCATTTTCTCCCCTCTGTTAACCAAACAGGAAAGTGTCAGGGCAACAGAGCGTCTCCTGTGCCCTGTTCCATCTGCACAAGCGCACAAGGACGGTCAATATACTCATCCTGAATTAAAGATCAAGGATTTTGTTGTTCATGCGACCGACGTCAGCTGCAAGTCAAAAGGTTGGGCACAGATTAGGGTATACCACAAGAGACGGGCTTCATACTTGGCACTCTTGGCAGGTACAGGCTGGTCATGCGATTTCTGAACAGGTCTGGAAGCAGACGAAACAACTGGCTCCTGGGAAGAGTCTGGGCTCTCACTCGACTCGCTGTACTGGCTGTCTTGCTCCATGACCAGTTTGCTTATGGTCAACAAGCGTTTGCCCTTATGGGATATTTCAGGAGGGTCTGAGATCTCAGAATCTTGATTCTCCTCTTCTTTCCGTCTCTTGGTTCTGTGGGATACAGAAGGAGACAGTTGCTTGGGGAAAGAAAAGTCTGTTTCGTCCAGTTTGGTGAAGAGTGCGTCAGAATCCTGGGAGTTCGACAGGATCTTGAAAGCTTCTCTCAGAACAGAAATCCCGTATGTGGTTACAGTTCCGGAGGGCTGCCTACAAAATAAACAGAACTGAGCAGGTTGGAAAGATATCGCCAAGGTGGCTCCACTTCACTGAAATCAGGCTTTTCCCCTACACTCTGACCCTCCACAACTGCCCCTAGGTGCAAAGAAAAACTATTGAAGAGGGCATTCCCAACCCTTCAGCCCACCCTCCTGCTAAACGGTGTGGTGTACCGGGGAAGCACGTCTAGAGAGAACATGCCCAGGCTCCACACACCACCGGACGCCCTGCTGCTCTCGATTAAGGGCTGAACTACATGGATAACGCTGCTCCGCGAGAGCAAACCTTCTGGCAGCCACTGCCCTTCCTCTCTAGTTTACAAAACTTTTTTTCTCAAAAAACCCCCAAGCCACCTTAACATAACGGTGTTCCAGCCAGAAGCCTTACACCACCAGTCCCTGGGGCGTGCCTGCGCGGCACTGCCTGGGCTGGCCTTCGGGGAAATCGAGAGCTGCCTGCACAGAGCAAACTACCCCTCGGAAGAGAACCGCTGTCAAACTCCATCCACAGCGCAGGGCCAGATTCCTCTGCCCACCTTGCCGAGTCCCTGAAGGATGCTCCTGGAAGTTCCTGAGCTGCTGCTGGTTCTTTGGATATTTCCATAGGCTCTGAGGCATCTTCCACAGGCTCCGAGGCATCTTCCACATTATTAACCGCTGCCGTTACATGCTCAGGAGTTGCGGCTGGGTCCGTAACACCTTCCATAGGCTCGGGAGCTGCTGCAGAGTCACTAGCTTCTTCCATGGGCTCAGGAGCTGCTGCAGCGCTGTCTGCGCTCTCTGCGGGCTTGGGATCTCTCCCCAGGTCTTGGGCTGTCTCTGCAGGCTCTGGAGCTCCTGCTGGGCCACCGGTCCCTCCTGAGGGCTCCGGAGCTGCTGCCTGCTCCCTTGGCTCTTTTGCAGGCTCAGGAGTTGCCGATGAGCATTTTGGTTCTTCGGCACATTCTGAATTCAAAGTCTTTTTCATTATCTGTGACAGAGAAAAAGCACGTAGCTGTTTTAAAGATGATTCCCTGCACTACCACCCGATTTTATCCCCCCCCCCCCAAATGTATATTAAGCTGCTACTTGTAGTTCAATCGGCACCACGTACAGAGTTCGTGTCTATCCATTAAAAAGGATTGATAAATGTGTTCACCTGTATAAACCTTTTAGGACAGGCGGAATTTAAAATATTTTGGATTTAACCACTGTAAATTAGGTGCCTAAACTCTAACTCGCTGCTGACACAGAAGGCACGGAGAAGCCAAGTTCCTGTATTTCAGTGCCTCATGGCAACACGTCAGTTCTCCCCACATCTGCAGCTCGTGCCGCTTCCCCGCTGCCCCTCGCTGGGGCAGAAGCTGGCACAGGACAGAAGCCGGGCAGACACGCACCGTTAGCAGCAGGGGCTCCGAGTCGTCCACGTAGGTCTTCAGAAACTGGAACACGCTCTGCTGGAAGTTCTTGTAAGAGAAGTTTTTGACTATGGGGTGAGTTAAATTCTTCTCCCTGATGATGGTCAGCAGCTCGTTTCTCTTTTTCTAGAGGGGGGGTAAGAATGCTCTGAGCAGGTACAAGGGTACAAACGACAACCGCAGGAGACGGGCCCAGGGACTGCGCCTCTCCTGTTTGACACTCTCCAGGCACAACTACTTCACACCAACATAAGGCTGGGAAAAGGCCAGAGAAACAGGAGAAACATCATGTTTCAGCAGTTCTGACTTCCTGCTTCCAGTGCCCAAGACATGACACTGCCTCTTTTTATGAACGCACATGCGCTACGTGTGAGCATGAGCTTGCTGTAGGGTGAAGGAAGAACGCTGATGCCCGGCAGACCCGTGAAGATACGCGAGGAAGGGGGACAGAGGGAGCCCTACAATGACGACAGATGTGCTTTAGAAATGCCTGACACTGGGGTCCATCAGTCAAGGACTCTCGGTTTTGGCACCCTTACCCTCGCTTCTTGTTCAGGTTTCCCCAAGACGCGTGCTTCCCAGGGAAACCTCTTAGGCCTGTGATAGGAGTCCCAGATGCCCCTCTCCTGCCCTCCACCCCCAATACCCCATAAGACATTTCACACCACCCCAAATATCCCGCAGGACATATCCCACAGCCCATCTTTCATTCTGGCTCAGACTCACCTGGCTCTTGGGGTCCTTCCCTATATGCCTCTTGACAATTTTTGAAGCTTTATCAAACTCTCTGTTTTTGATGCAGACAATCACAGCCTACAGAGGAAAACAAAGACCAGTTTCTCTGCTGACACTGAACTGACCACACTCTTTAGATCAGCTTTGGAAAAGCAGGTATAACAATCGAGCATGGCACAGAGGTAACGGCTCACTGCCAGCTTGCACAGAGAAACAGCTCCTACGTTAACTGACGCAGAAGCATATGCTGAAGCCAGGCATTCACAGTACTAATTGGGGCATTTTACACGCCAGGCAATTTCCACTGTCACTTACACAAGACCTTTCTAAGACAAAAGACGAGCAGAGTATTAATTGAAAAAGGTCTTACAGCTTCCTTCACCATTTTCTGAACGGTTTCCATCGTCTTCTCAGCCACGGAGAATTCTCTCTCAATGAGCTCCAAGACACTGATCGCCGATTCAAGGGGGGTGAGATCCGACTCTTTATCGAAGGTGCAATCTACGAGAATTCACAGCCGCGGGTTCGTGAGGCGCTCGTGGGGATGTCTTGCAGAGAGCTAGTTACTTGACCTCCTCAGCGTTACTACCAGTGATGAAGATGGGAGAGAACGGCAGGCGGACTGCCAAGCATCTAACCTCTGCAAGATCCCCCCACAGGCACGGAAAGCTACAGCAGCACCACTTGACTACACATAACGGATTCAGGGGGGCATTTTGGAAGGTCTGGGGACTCTTCAGACACTGGGACAGCCCCGGAGCTTGCGCTTGAGCACAGTGCTCTTGGCTAAGGACAGCAGCCCGTCACTTGCTACGGCAGCGCAATGCGGACGTGAACAGCCATGCTCTCCAGCCCCTCAGCCCCAGGGGAAAGCTCCCACAGGTTAACAGCTCTGGTCCTGCTCCCTGCTCTGTGCGGGAACACAGCTCCCGGGGGCTGCAGGAACACGGCCACAGAACAGGGCACACTCCGGCCGGGGGAGCGGGCTGCGAGCAACCACAGGGACCTCCCCAGGGCCTCAGTGGGAGGGCTGGACACTCACCAAGGTTCTCGCCTTCCTCGATCCGCGACAGGAACTGCATCACGCGCAGCTTCTGGGCCACCGTGGGCTCCTTCTCCAGGGGCCGCATCAGCAGGGCTGGGGACAAGGGGAAGGTCACAGCAGCCCCGCACGGCCCCCCTGCCCTCGCACCTGCCCTGCCTCTCCCCCTCCAGCCCCCCGGGGCCCTCCCGCCCCCCCCCCCCACCCC
>WKFP01013819.1:198675-215091 GCA_011057875.1 Pterocles orientalis | reverse complement strand
GGGGGTGCGGGGAGGGGCTGAGGGAGGGGTGCCATGGGGGGCTGAGATTCCGGCGAAGGGGGGGAGTAGGCCCCGGGGGACAGGGGGGATCCGGTGTCCCCGAGGCACCTCTGGCCCCGGGCTGTGGGGCCTCAGCGCCCAGCGCTGCCCGAAGGAGGGGCCCACAAGCCCCGAGGGGGGTGCTTCAGGAGACCCGCTGGTGTGTTGGCCGCCCGAGGGGTTTACAGGCTCAGGAGAGCTCCTGCCCCTGCTCTGAGGCACTTGCAAGGGCCGGGAGAGCCATGGCGGGCAAGTGCAGGGGTCATGGCTCTAGTCCTCTGAGTCAGCTTCTGTTTTCTCAGATCTGTCCTGGCACACCTCACATGGCAGGCACAGCCTCCCTAAGCCACTTCCCTTCTGGTCTTGTAGGGTGAACAGGATGGGGCTGGATCAGTAGTTTAAATGTCTCCAGGGACACCCCGGAACTTGAAGGAGAAAGTCACGGTGATTCAGTAGGGAAGCATCTGCTGCCTTTCCAGAGGTGACCACGCACGAGTGATTCAGGAGGGGTGCTGACTCTGCTGCGTAACCTCTGGTTCTCTTGGGTGTGGGGACAAAAACTGTTTCTAGACTTGGATGCTTTGGACTTCTGTTTTTGAGAAGGTTGAGAGCGGTATCATTAGGGTTTGGAGCTGAAAATAGAGTGGGAAGAAATGGTAAAAGAATTTCAAAGGGCTTTTATCCCAGCTTAAAATAACACCAAACCCTTTGTGGCATCTACAGGGGAGCGTACAACAGTTAGCCTGCATCAACTCAGAGAGAAGAGTACTGCACTGCAAATGTGCATGTTGCTGGTTTTGCTGGTTTAAATTAAACTCTGATTTTCCTCCAGGCGTATATGATTAAAGCATGTCTGCTGTGTAGTTTTAACAGAGACTGACAAAGCTGCCTCGGTGAGGTGTAGAAGCTTATCAGACAGAGGACAGAGTGATAGGCTGGCAGCTTTTTTACAGTTCTCTGAAAAACTGTTCGCTAGAGCTCTGAGTTGCCATAACTGCAGCCACCAGGGTTTCCGTGGGTCGTATTTCCCCTTGACGCTGGAGCAATGTCTCGTTGTTGCCTTTTCTGGCCTTTGGTCACAGATGATTTGAACAGGATTCCTGAACGCCATGGGAGTGTTACCTTGGAGTGATTGTGCAATCCCGAAGAAGCCTCAGTGCTAAAAGATTGTCGAATTTTGCTTCGTGATTCCTGCAAACGAGGTCCAGCAGGTCAGCCGTTAGCTAGCCACTCAAAATCTGTACCTTGTTTAAAGTATAGATCAGTTTAAACTTCCACTTTATCAACTGTGTAACAGGAGCAACAATTAAGACATTTATCACATGGCAAAAGTCTACTGAGTTATAAGAACGTCAAGAAAATGCAGATGTGCAGAAGTGGCAAGTGAAATTTCAGAGGTGTTTCTGAGAGGCTGGAATCTCTGGTGTTTCAGAAAGCCTGTATGCGCCTGAAGTGAGGGTAGCTAGCTGAAATCTGAGACAGCCTCGTGGCAATAGGATAACTTTCTCCCAGATCTAGGTAACTGGACCACCAGAACACACGTTATTCCCCCTGATGGCAGTAGTCTAGAAGAGCAAGTGTAGACTGTGGCTAGGGCAGAAGGTGCTGCTCAGGGAGGTGTGAGCCACAGATGAAGGCAGATGTACCTCCTGGACAGGCTCTCCAAGTCTCGTACTGCTCCCACCTGTGGCCTCCCCACACTGGCATTAAAATCTGTGGCTTTTAATTTCTGTACAATCTGTCACGGACTCATTTTTCACAAGTGTTCTTATGATAAAGGGATGCGTTTTATCTCCGTTTCCACCCATGACTGGAGGAGCGTGATGTGTGTTTCTTCAGGCCGCCCTTTTGTCTGTTATCTGAGCCACAAGACGCAGCAGCCACCCCAGCTTTGTGCCTTGGCACATGCTGCTGCTTCCGATACCCGTGAGAAGTGTGACTGGAAATCTCTTTGAACCGGTTTCCAAGCGGAATGAGCCTGGGTTGCGACCGCTCTGACTCACACGGCTCAGCTGGTTTCAAGTCTTCAAAATATATTTCAAAATAAAGAAATGTTCTACTACTGACAGCTTCTCTTGGAAATTATATTGTTCTGACAGAAGTTACGGTCTTTCCAGGCAAGGCCAAGGCCAAGGGAGTGTCGGTGCTGGGCAGAGCTGGTAGGTGAGAGCATTATCATTGAGATGAGAGGAAAGAGGAGGTTGCTCACACCAAGGAGGCAGCAGGGTTTTAGATTCTGACCTCCTTAGTGCACCAGCAGCTGGAAACCAATATGGAATACCCTTCTTTGTCTTTCTGCGTTTATTTCCTGCGTACTCTGGCGTCCCTGAAACCAGGGCTCTGTGAGGGAGAAGGAGGAGTGTCAGGGATCTGGTTTTGCTCATGCTGACGTGCTCCGGCTTTGCAGAGATGTTTTCAGGGAAACCTGTTCCGTGTCTCAAAATGAGCTCTGAAGGATGTGTGGCTGACAAACACCGTTTGTCTGGGTGGCTGCTTGTCCTTGTTTTCTGGCTTGTACGGTACCGGCACATGACTGTTGCACGGCAATACTCTTCCCTTTTGTGGCTTATTTCCCTGATACTGGGGCTTGGAATGAAAGCTTTGCATCCCTCCTCAGCCTGATGATCTGGTGTCTTACCTGATCCAGCCATCTAATTAGTCGTAGAGCTTAGTGTTCCTTCTGAGCTCATTTGTAGTTTCCGGTGGGTCTGGAACAGCAGCCGCCAGCCGGACGCACGCAGACGGGCACTCGGAGTTTGTGGAAAGGCGACTGCAGGCTCTCCCCTCCTGCAGTGAGTTTCCACGTTGCGCTCTCATCAGCCTTTGCTGCGTGCCTGCGCTTCCGACCTGCTGCTGCTCCTTGCTGGCTCCGTATCCCTTCTGAAGGCTACACAGCTGGAGCATCTTCAGGCCTGGGGATAAACCGACCTTGCTGGCTGAACATGGAAGATGGGCTGTGAGCTGCTAATTAGGGAGTGAGTCATCAAGGGCAACCCTCTGCTCGCCACCTCAGAGCATCAGGGACATCTGAAGTGAGCCTGGAGCAAATACGGGGTTGTACAGTTCCCTGCTTCTGCTGGTCTTCCCTGGAGCCCGTTTGGAATTTGGAGAGCTGGATTCAAAGATCACGCTTGCAAAGCTGCTCCGGAGGGCACCTGCTGTAGCCGTGAGTCTTGCAGAGCAGGAGGAAGCCCTGGGTTTTCTCTATCTCCTGGCTGTGGGATGAGCAGGCTGGCCTCCCTTCTGCCGCGCCGGGGACGGGACCTTCGCAGGGTGCCTGGCACTGGGGATGGTGCTGCGCTTTCACTTCCAAACGAGAGCGTTCTCCCTGGAAGCTCTTTGCTCATCAGCATGGGTCGTGTCATTCCAGAACTGCCTCTTCAGGCCTGTTGTGGGCAATGTGTGCTTTGTGTATTGTGTGTGCTGAGGGCTCCGGTGACAAGGAGGTTCCAGTTCCATTGCTGTTGTTGAGGAAGACTTCTGGGGACTGGCACTTGGGCCCATCTCTCTTGCTCCTGTTTGCTTTTGTCGGTTTCAGAAACAGACATTTTCAGACATTATTTCCTCTGGAAGTACTTTTTTTTTTTTTTCCACAGTTTACAATACTTTCAGTTTTCATGTTTTCCTGCGGGAGCTGTAGCTTTGGGAAGTTCTGTGGCAGAGTGAATGATTTCCTGTATAAATAGTCTGGTTTGACGGTTGCTCGGGGATGACAAGGTAAGAATTGTCTGGCTGCAGTTGTGGTTGTCTAGACCAGGTCGGAAAGATGATATTCCAAAATGTTTTGAAGTCTTTTTTTTTTTTTATTCTTGGCTTGGTGATTATAGTGAAGGACAGATGTGCATGAATAAATAATTATTTTTCTTACTTGTGTATTTAGCAAGTGCACAGAAGGGCTTCAGCCCCGGTGATGCAGAGAGGAGTAAACGTTGCCGTTCTGCTTGTCTCTTGTATGTGCAAAGATTGGGTGCCACTGCAGGCCAGTATCCACCGCATGTTCCCTGACACTGCGGGGTTTTTTCTGCCCTTTCTGGGTGATTAGATCGTCAAGGTTATCTTCTTAAGATTCGCTTCTGAGATCTTTCCATCTGAAAAGGGATTTATGGTGAGACATTCCTAATGAGTTCTTCTGGAAGGCTGACAGTAAATGGCCAGCTTTCTATCCCCTAATTTCTGTGGCTCTTTGGAAGCGTGCTCATAAAATAGCTGAGAATTGGCCAGTTGTTGTGGGTAATGTGCACAGACAACATACAGCATCTGCTGCTGCAGCTGAGTCTGGGAGGGCGATCCGAGGGGCGCAGAAATGATCTAAAGGGTGTTCTTGCTGCAGCCTGCGTTCCCATTAACTCCCGTAAACAGACACGCATCCAGCTCTGGAGTGAGCTCATTCACAGCTATCCCAGCAGACAATCGCGTCCTTTTCTTTTTTTATAGGGTGGGTTTTCTGCTAGGGTAGTCCCTGCTCTGACTCCCTCTGAGATCAAGCGAGCCCGAGGGTTGGCATGGGAGAAGTGGCAGCAAGCCGGGCACGGAGGGAGCGAGCAGAGCGGAGCCTCGCTTGGTTTTACAGCCAAGGCAATCTAATAACTGACAGCTACCGATCTGTGTCCTGAGGCTGCAGACTTTGCCCTTTGTGGCTGCTGAGAAGGCTCCACGTTGATTTTGTTACCTGCCTGGACAATAAAGGGATTTATTCCAAATAAAGAGCTCTGACAGGAGGATTGCGGAATTGGCTGCAGCAACTCGCTGGAGTAAACAACTGGAGCGGTTCTGCGTCCGTGCTGAGTATGCTTGGTATGAGGTGAGATAGCCACGTGGGAATATTTAGACTTCTGTCAGCAAAAGTGGGCAAGCTGAAGGGAGAGGGGCAATGACAACTGTGCGGTGTCTGTGGGAAGGAAAAGGATATTCCAGAAACAGGTGCGTTAGTGCTTTGATCTGAACTGCAGTGGAACAGCTCTCCTCCAGTTCCAGGCTTGTAGCTGCTAGAGGAATTCCAGGCAGGAGTGAACAAGTCTCATCTCAACTAGCGTGTTCTGTGCTTGCTGCTGGTGCTCTGGAAAACTGGGTTAGTCCCTGCGTGTGCACTCAGGAGCCTGGCCGCTTTACTGGGTTAACTGGATTAGCTGATGGTTTGAACTGGTTGTTCACACTGACACAGTCAAGAGCTCGCGCTTTGCTGGCCCTGTGGTTAGCGCTGTCCGTTGCCCGTCTGTTCCTGGAATCGTGGCGCTGACAGGGCTAGAGAACAGCCCATCAAGGAAAACGGGGTCGCACCAGGATTTTTTGTCGGTTTGTGCTGCTTGGTCCAACAGTTGTCTGTGACTGCCACCAGGAGAAACACCAGGGTCATCGTGGAGCATCCTGTGGGGTTGGTGCTGTTGTAATTTCTGTTCTCCGTTCATCAGCTACGTGCAGAGAGAGGCTGCCTGCCAAATAACAGGATTTTTTTGTTAGTATCTGAAGAAATAGAACATCATTTCCCCCACTGGTGTCTGCGAAGGCAGCGTTGTCTTGGGCTTCACTAGCAGTTGAGTTGCCTCAGAAAAGTTCTTAAGCAGAAAATCATGCAGGAGAGTCTGATTTACGCAGTGAAGCCCATGAGAAGCTACATGAGGATTTCCTTTCTTTTCTGTTATTTTCTTGCCCAAATCCGTTACAGAGTCGCGGAAGGGATGGCTTGGCTGGGGAGACAAAGCTGGGCTTCCCTCTGTAAGGTGGGGACTTGGCTCTTTGGGAGGGTTGTTATTTTGTGCGTGGCATTTCCCAGGCTGTGCAGCACACGTCCTTCTCTGTTAGCTCTTGAGGAAGAGGTTGGCCAATTGAACCTTTGGTAGATTTTTCTTTTCTGTTGGTAGATTTTATCTTTGATGGTGGTTTAAGGCGTCCGCGGTGAATGGAAGGTTTTAGAAGGAAGGCTGCTGAGACTCTTGCGATCTTTTTTGCATCTAGCCCTTTGCTCACCTGAGATTTTCTCTTCCAGCATCCAGGAGGAGAAGAAGTTGTGCTCGAACAAGCTGGTAGAGATGCCACAGAGAGCTTTGAAGATGTCGGGCATTCCACAGATGCCAGGGAAATGCTCAAGCAGTACTACATAGGGGAGGTGCACCCGGTAAGGACCAGCTGGCTGTGACAGCCTCCTTCGGAGCCGGGATGGGACTGGGTAAAGGGTCACCCTCCTTTATGTAACCCCGCAAACACACGTACCAAAATGTGTCTTGCAAAATAAGTAAGTACTTAAGGGGTTTATGCAGTCTCTGCGCTGTCCAGGATTTCTGTTGAGGAAAGAGGATCTTTGTTGAGGAATCAGAACCAAATGAGTCTTCCCACCGTTCTGAACGGATTTCTCGCTGCAATTAAATCAGTGGCTCTTAAAGAAGCTAATCTAATCAGTTCCCTGCTTAGCCGGTGGTACCATAACCTCCGCTTGCCTCGTAATTAGAGTTCAGGAGGGTGAGAGATCAGAGGCACAGCTTCCTGCCTGCTACAAAGCCCGTGCCCTTGGGTGCTGAAGGAATGACTCCTTTGAAAACAGAGTGCAGGCAATTACCCTGGTGAGGACTGTGTACAGAGCAATTCCTTCATGAAGGCTGCAAGTGTCTCTTGAAGTCAATGCTTATCTTTCTTTTTTCTTTTTTTCCCCTTGATAGCACGATCGTAAAAAAGAAGGTTCCAAGGTAAGCTATTGGTGTTTTATTTTTCTGTTTAATGCTACGGAAATGACGTTATGCTCACTAAATGAACTAAGAAGTTGTCACACACCTCTTTTCTCCCCCCCTTTTTTTTTTCCTGTGGAGCTTGTGGCTTTATGTTTACCCAAACTATACTAGTGAATAAATCTTCCAAGCAAATTATCCCTCTGTTTTCGTTCTGAAGCTCAGCAGTCACCTCTGTGTGAAATTGGAAGTGGGTTTTTTCTGCCCTCTCTCCCTGACATCAGCAATGTTATTTCCACACCTTGGGCCACAGACCGTTTTTTTGCATTAGTCGCTGTGTCCTGACCACTGAACTGTCCGTGTTGTTACATTCGACCCAGGAGACAGGCACAGCCGCCGTGGGGCTGGCTGTGAAACAAGAATTCTCTGTTAACGGCCCCAGTAATCACCGGTGTTGCTTCAAGCTCAGGTACTCCTGGATTAGACCAGGGCGCAGTGTTGCAAAACTGCCTTGGAAATGGATGGGGAGAGGGAAAAGGTAATAAATAGAATCTCGTCCGAGAGGTAAACATGTGCCTCGCAGCTGGCTGCTCTTCTCGCTTGGCTTGAAGGCTTGGCCCGGGCGCAGCTCTGCCTTCAGCGACGCTTTCATGAGGTGGGGCTCAGAGCAGGGCCGCGTGCGGAGCAGCAGGAGTGGAGCAGGAAACTGTCACAGAGAGGGCAGCGGCTGAAGCCCCTGGGAGCGTTCGCTAGCTGTAGCCAGGCTGGGTAAAGCCTACACTTAGCTGTAACCCAGGACTGCATGAAAATGCGTGTATTCACCTTAGAATTCATTGTTTGGTTCAACTCCATTTCTTAAACAGGATCACATGCCTAAAATGTGCCTAGAAATGAGGAGTAATCTGAGTAGCTCCCTTGGATACAAGTTAAATATTTTTTTTTTCAAGTATTTTTCTCTTCTGGGGAGAAAGTCTGGTGAGTTAGGTACAGCTAAGGTCTTTCTCCAGTGTACCTCATCTGTTTTAAAGCAGGCACAAGTGTAATTTAGAAACAGCAGCAAGAGAGAGAAGTCAGCAATGTAAAAATAAACAGGGGGAAGCACACAGACAAAAAGTTGTACGGACTCTCTGATGCAGCCCAGAGGTAACTCCCCACAGATAAGTGTCAAAGTTTATCATCCGCTGAATGTATTGTGGCAGAAAAGCAAGCACTAAGGCTCTCCAGAAATGGAGATAATTCTGTTGAGGATGGGCAGGGGAGGGGATTTTTTTTGGCTGGTGGGTATTGCTTAACCTGGAGAGCAGCAGCAGCCATCGAGGAAGAGGCTGTGGAGCTGGTGAAAGCCTAAATGAGAATTTCAGCTGACTGGAAAAAAGTATTTTATTTATGAAAGGAAAGGTCTAAAAGTTTGGAAGCAGGTTGTGTTCGAGGGAAGAGTTGAAGAGAACATCGTGGTTGTGTGCTTCAGGGGTCAGGTCAGCAGGGGTTTGGAGGGGGCCACAGTGAAAGGACCGTCTGTATCCACAGCATCCCGGAATGGTTCCCGAGGTAGCGGGGAAGAGCTGGTTTTGAGAGGGGTGCGAGCTCCGGGGTGAAGCCCAGGGCGGGGTGGGAGGGACTGGATTGATGGCAAGGACGTGGGGGTGAGGACGAGGGCAGACATCCCCGCGTTGTGACGGGGGGTGTTCGGCAGAGGAGGGGAGGGTCATTTTTCCTCTGCATTTGTAATCACGTGGTCAGTCTTGTCTTATTAGCACGTGTTTAATGTTTCTTTTTCCCCTGCTCACTCCCTCTTTCCTCCTCCAGGAGCCAAGCAGGACATCCTCAGGCCAAACAAGGTAGAGTATCTGCTTAAAATAAGAGTAAGACACGGAGGGGTTAGGACTGTCCGTTTGTAGAACTGTGTATTAACACTACTGGGCAGAAAAAAAGCCCCGGGGACATTACTGCACTGTCCTTCCAGCAAGCAGAGAGTCCAAAATGTTCCCAAACTGCAGCGCACCGTGTTAGCTGCCAGGACACTCCTCCCTCGCTGGACGCGGCACGAGCCGGTGGTGCGCAGCCCCCTGCTCCGCGCTGGGCAGAACAGGCGCCCCGGTGCTCTGCGGCTGGAACTCTCTGGCCCGTGTGTTCGTGCTCCACAGCCACGGCTGCAGGCGCTTTGTGCTGCAGCGGTTATTGGGGCGTTTGTGCAGGCCGTGGGGTGATGCAGCACAGGGATGTGCGTATTTTTGGAGGATCTTTACCGTGACCAGACCCATTTAGTTGGAAAATTCTTACAGCCAGAACAGGGTTCTAGTCTCTTGCAGCTGATGCAGAGCTCAGGAGGCTGTTGAAGGTAAGCCTGTGGCCTCTGGGTTCTGAGTGAGGAAGATTTATGGTGGGATGGCTGTAGCAATTTCCAGCCTTGCGTCAACTCAGCTGTTTGCACAGCACAAATTACAGCCTGACTTATTTAAGGAAAAAAAATAAACCAACAACAAAAACCCCAAATTGGTTTCTGTATGTGCCAGGCTGGAAACTTCAGCCATTCAGCTGCTATTTCATAAGCCACCAAGCCACCCTTGTGCACGCAGGGGCCTCTCGCAGGGGCTGGGCAGAGCCCTGAGCACGGGGACTGCGGGAGCTGCCCGGCCCCGGCCGCCAGGCTCGTCTCCTTGGTCTGTGAGCTGGTGGCAGACAGGTCCGAGAGCTCCCCAGATGAAAACAGAGATGTAATAAGTGATGAGCATCTTGAATGAATTATTGACTTGATACTTTCTATTGCTGTATGGTGTCTGTATTTTTTGATTTGTGTGTTTTTGTTTTTTTTTTTTCTCCCTGTAGTTTCTGGTCCACCTGGCTAATCCCCATCTTCGGAGCGCTGGTCCTGGGTTTGATGTATCGCTATTACATGGTGGATGGGAGATCCTCCTAACTGACCTTGCTGGGACCTCAGAAAGCCTGAAAGAGAGGGTGTGAGAGCGAGTGCGTGCACACAACACGTGGAGTTCTGCTTCCCTTGACCTCTTAGGCCTCACTTCTAGCTTTGAGTCTGTCGAGTGATGTTGATATCCATGGGACCAAGCTAATACCAGACTCTCAGTCCTACCCCTGGGACCCACGGACCTGTTGTACTTTCCTCGTGCGGTGGCAGGGCAAGTGCAACTTCCCGGTCTTCTGTTTGTGTGTGGTCTCCCTCCCACGTGTGTGTGCTCGTGCGCTCGCTCTCCCGCTCTCTCTCGCTCTCTGAAGTAAACCACAGACGACCTTTTTCTTTCAATGCCTTTTCGTTAAGCCAGACAACGTGAAACAGCTGCTAGTGAGCCTGGGGGTTTGCTCAGTCCTTCACACAGCGTTGTCAGAAATAAACTGCAAGTTGTCTACAGTCCTTTCCAGAAAAGATGTCTGGAGATTTGGATCCGCAGTAACTTTCCCAGTGCATGCAGGCAACACTAATCGGAGCAGCAGGAAATTGTTAGCTTTGCTACCTCTTTCTGTAGGTGTCTGTTTTTAACGGTTAAACAAATATAAGTATTTTAAAAGTGATTCCGTTCATTTTGTAATATTTGTACTTGGCCCTTTAAACCTGTGTATTCTGTGAAACAGTTCATACCTTGAATCCTGGCTTGTTCGGGTGCTTTTGTGCTGCGTGCAGCAGTGCCAGAAATGGGAACTGACATGTGGCTTCTCGAAATGCAGATTTTTCTTTCTCCCTGAGGTCTTGATCTGACACATGTATTGGAAACAAAACTCATTCTTACTTACTGTGAATGTGCACCAGATGGAGAAAAAGAACAAATAAATCCAGTCCCTTCCCCTGAATGAAAAGGGAAAAGAAATCCATTTGGGATTTGTGGATGGTGTTATTTTTGTCCTGGAACAGAGGAGATTTCTCTCCTGGTTTTGTGCATCGTGCAGTTGCCCTCCAGCAGTGCAGAGACAGTGTAAGGTACGCTCGTGCACTGAGCCATGAACCTTTCCGGCTCTTCCAGCACGTTGGTCTGGGGCTTCATGAGCTGCTAAAAAAAAGGGAACTGGTGCTCTGGTGTCGCTGTCCTTCAGCAGCACCGTTTCACCTTGCCGTGGAGGTCTGTCTTCCTACAGGACCTTTTTCACTGCCATGGATGGTTGTGTCTCTGCCGGTGCGTTACCTGGCCGGGGAAAGCCGGAGCTTGCTGGTGCTGACGTGGCTCTCGGATACCCTGTGGCCAGCTGCGGTTGTCCCTCGGTCTCTCTGGGCTGGTTTGGTGCTCTGGTTTCTCTTCATTCTGTCCTAACAAGAGTCTAGCAGAAGAGTGTAAGTGTGAGACAGGGAACACCCAGTGGGAAAGGCCTGGGAAAGGCCATTTAGCTCCATCTTAAAGGATAAAGGTGCCAGGTCACCTCGTCGTGCGTTAACATCCGTCTTGGAGTCAGCAAGGGGTCAGTCAATGGCAGCTTATGGAAAACAGATCTTCTCAGTCTGACATGACATTTTTATATTCCAGATCAGTCGAAAATACACTGATGTGCTGCTTGGGCTTCTGCAAGGGTTGGTATTGCCTGATTTAACAAAATGGGAAAATCCACAAGGACAAATGGAAAGATGAGCTCCCCTGCCCAGGGCTTCCTCTGCGAGGTGGTGGGGGCCAGCCCCCCTCTTCTCATTCCTTTCTTCTTTTCTTCGGGCTCACTGCATGATGGGTCCCGCAGGTGTGAAACTGCTCAGTCAACAAAGAAGGCATTAACAGAAGCTGTTTACCTGTTTTATTTGAGGATTAAAAAGGACAATTCCAAGTCTTTGTCCTTACGCTGAACTTCTGGCCCAGCCGATGTTTCTTGCCAGGTCCCCGCACAATGCAGGCGCTGTCTGGGCTTTCACCCTGCGAGAAAACTCCCTCAGTGAAATCCAAGCAGGGGCTGTGTGTGCTTTGCTTCCTTCAGGTGTTTCGGAGAAAGATTGAGTGAAGAGCTGTGAACACGAGCATGCAGGCAGCTCCCACGGTTAATGTAATGCATCACGGCTGCCTGGGGAACGCCGGCGGGATCGTGCTGGTCTCTTCTGCCTCTCCACCAACCCCAAATCCTTGACAAGGCATAATCTTGCTGTTTACAGGGTTGCTGGTTTGCGGAGGATGGGTGGGAGAAGGGAAGGAATAGCGAGGGAAGGGGACGCTGTACTCTCTGTGTCACCGCAGTCGGCCCTGGGAGCCCTGGTGCTGCCGTGGGGCTGGGGCGGTTGGGCGATGTCTATTCTGGGGAGGGGTCCCCAGGAAACACTCTTCCTTGTACCTGGAGACCGTCTGCCCAGCGAGACGCACTTTTGGTGCTTAACATTGCACCTCACCCTGCTGCCAGCCCTGCAGCTGGGGACCCCCTCGTCCTGTCCCCGTCCCCAGCACGGGGATACAGCTGTGCTGCTGTCCCATGCCAGCAGCAATCCCCACAGCTCCCAGTGCCCCACGGCTCCAGCGCGAGGAGGAAGCAAACGCTGGTGTCACACGCTAGGGACTGTCTCTTCTCCAGGGACACTGCAAACAGAAATCACTATAAAACAAGTTTCCTGCCAACCTCGGCAGCTCTAATGAGTCAGGAAGCTGTAACCTGGGAGCAGGGGAGCTGTTGACAGAGCCGAATTATTTTCTGACAGTCTTTCTAACACAGTTAGAAAATAAAACACCCACATCGGCTTAGAAATGGCAAGTGGGGTTAGCAGTATCACGCACGCACCTGCTCGTTCCTCCCCACGATCCCGGCTGAGGCTCCTGCCCCCTCCTACCTGCTGCGATCTGACTTACGCAGGGCGAGGAGCTTCATTGTAAAAATACCTTAATTACACCGAACACATAACTCCTAATGGGACGTCTCCTGCTTCAGTGTCTGGCCGTGAACTGGTGGGGATTGGTGTGTATTTTAGTGATTTGTTCCGTACATTACAACTGCCCCTTCAGGCCGTAAAGGTTTTGCCCATCAGCCAAACCGACACGTGGAAAGGACCCATGGGGCTCGTTTAAGGAATCCCCAGCAACCCCACCTGGACCTGGCACTGAAACTGGGGGTTTATCCAGAGTGAAAGGTGCAAAATCCTGGTGTGAATCCCTCCTCCGCTGTCCCCTGATTTTCCTGGCCAGGGAAGACAAGCCTAGTGTGATGTGTGCCCTGGGGCTGCTGAGAACGCCCAGGAGAAGGATTTTATTAAACATTGTAGTTGCTCTTGTAGCTTAAACCTCACCCAGATCTTGAGCAAGTCGAGGAAGGTTGGAGGCTGAGGTCCTGGCTGAGATCCTTTGGTAACGGTAAAGCTCTCCCTGCCTTGCCCCATCAGGTTCATCCTGTTCATCCTCTCTGCTGTGGGCAGTGGCAGCAGCTTCTCTTTCCCAGACCTGTCACCACCAGCCACTGCCTGGTGCTGGGCTCCTCCAGACACCCCCAAGAATTCCCCTGCGCTCCAAAGGGCGCATCCACCAGAAGGAAAAACATCAGGAAGAACAGTCCTGGAAGGGTGTCCTCCCCGCTGCCATCCACCGGCAGTCCGAGACACGGCACGATTAACGCCTGGCTTCATGCTGTCCCCCAGCCAGTGCCACCGGTGCCGTACGTGCCATGGGGTCCAGGTGCTGCCGGCTGCAGCATGAGACATTTCCCTGGGGCAGGAGCAGCTGGAATTTTGTTTGCCACGTATTCCCATCCTGCAGCACCCAGAATAACCGTTTGCTTGAAGGTTCGTTGAAGGTGCGGGAGCAGCGTTGCTCCGTGGGCTGGCCGGGGGCTGCCCAGCAGCTCTGCTGAATGCCACAGCTTGTACTGCCTGCACATAAATCCATGTCCTGGGTTGGTGTGTCAGTGCTGGAGGTGTGCGAGGTCCTGAGCATCCTCCTGTGCTCTGGCTTGGGAGGTCTTCTCGTTCACCTTTCAGCAGATCTTGGATCTCAAGTTGGATTTCAAAGCTGCCCAACAAGGAGGGACAGTCCCACCTTCCCCAGCAGCAGCTCTGCTACAGGCTTTGCATGTTCTGGGGCCACAAGAGGAGTTTACGGCTCCACCTGGACTCCGGTAAACCTCATCTCCATGTCCTGCGGACCTGTCTCAGCGTGGTTCTTCCCACCAGCTCAGCACTGCTCTGCGCTGCACCCTGGACTCATTGTATTCAGTCGTTAAAAAGTCTAATTGCCCAGGACTGCCCCCTCCTCCCGAAGAGCAGATTATCTGTGCTTTCAGCACATTTAGCCTTTGCCCATCACCTCCACCTCTTCGGCGATAGCACGTGGCTCTCGCAGTGCCCGGTCCCACCGCTCTGTGTCCCACTGGGCCACGCCGGCCTTGGGAAGCCCAGGAGAACGCCTCGGGGGCTGCAAGACCACCAGCAGCAATGATCCCAGCTTGCCTTGGTCAGGCAGAGGCACCGAGCTCAGGTCTTGACTGTAAGAACGTTCTCATGCCACCTGATTGCACTGGCGATTAAAACACGGGGCAACCTGTCCCTGCTGCATGTGAGCCCTTCGCAGTCGCGTGGCCGCAGCTGTGCCGGCGGTGCTGGAGGTTTCGGTGCTTGCCAGCGATTAATTCCTTTGCCCCCCCAAAGGCAGGGATGCTGCCAGCTCCATCCCCGCTTGCTCTGTCTCTCATCACTCCCCTTTCAGGAGCAAGACCTGTTTTTCCTCTCCGCCACGGCCCATCTGTTACAGCACCTTCTCCGAAAGCCTTTGTTTCCCTCCGTGCTCAGACAGGAGGTGATTACAGCACAGTCTTACATTTTTTTACCTGGATGCTTCCCAAATGGTTTGATTCATAATGCCAGCGTAGGAGTAGCTCTCTCTTCTCAAGGGAAAGGCATTCCTCCCGTGCTGGGCAGGGCAGGGCAGATTCTCCCATCCTCCCCGGGGCTGTGACGGCCAAAGGGGGGGATCTTCCCCTTCAGCCCTCCTGCATATGACTACTCCACAGCTTTTTTTTCCTTCTCTAAACTTCCCACCATAAAAATAATTGTTCAGTAAATTGATTAGCTAACCCTTTTAATTCTGAGCCTGCCCGTCTGCCCAGCGCAGCGTATGTTCAGCCCTCCTGCTCTCTCCCGTGGGCTCTGGCAGCTCTGCGAGGCCCTCGTGCAGCTCAGCTCGGCAATGCTTTCAGACTCGCGCTTTGAAATCTGTTCTGTCTTGGACGGATAGCTGGTATACCCTGCTTGGTGGGTAACACGTCGAAACAAAGCCCCGGTGCTCAAAGCACCCAAGCAACAGTGCCACAGGCACAGGAGTGTGGGTGGATTTCTGGTGAAGACATGGGGCTGGAGGCTGCCCCGCAGTGACCGGCAGCTGGCGGTGGACAGTGTTCAGGCATCTCCAGAAACGCTGCCCCGCTGGTGGGACACGGCGAGCGTTTGGAAGATGCTGAAGTGTTTTCACAGAGCGATTTTGCTGGGATCCGAGAGCGGACTGGCACAGAGGCCAGCTGCAGGAGGGACGGGAGCCAACCCTTCGGTGACACCGTCCCCATGGGGAAACCGGACCCCGTGTGGAGCCAGAGGAATGCGTCAGCTGTTCGCAGCTCCTTCCTCCTCCATTTTTCACGGCTTAAGCATTCGCCTGGCACCTCCATTCACTCACGCGGCAAGCCCTCTCTGTTTCCGATCCCGTCCTGCTTTCCAAAGCAGATTTTTATCACCTTGGAAAAGTAATTTTACATCTATGTGGGTGACCTTTCCTCACCTCCTCCCCCCTTACACTTAGTCAGGAGAGGGGTCCCAAACTCCCTCACCTCCACAGCTTCTCAGGAGTTATGTTTTCCAGATCTGGGCGACTGCTTAAGGCTCACTGCATCTTTGTTTCACCTAATTAAAACACACTGCTGGCACTCTTTCCCCATTTCCATTTCATTTGCTTAGAAATACCTGCTGCTTTATTTGGGCCAATATAAACCAGAGTTTGCTCGAACCACTGACTGTCTAGCAGCGATGCCACGGCACGGATGGCGGCCACCCCTGGCAGGCTGCGGTGATGGCGGGGTGACTGCCCCTGCCCCACAGCCGCCCCTGGCCTCTCCCCACACCCGGCCGAGCACCTGCCCAGGCCGCCTGAGGGGCTCCGGGCGCACCACGGCTGGGTTATGTGGGGAGAGCGCCCCGCGGCCCGCCAGCTGCGGCCGCACCGCGTTTCTCCTCAGGCCTCTGAGGCCTCCGGGGCCGCCCCTCGCCTCACCCCCTGCCCCAGCCCACAGGGGCCCGAGCCCGCCCGGGGCAGCCCTCGAGGCCCGGCCGCGCTCCCCTCAGCGCCGCGGGCTCCCCTCAGGGCCCCCCCGCCCCGTTCTAGACGCTTCCGCGCCCCCCGCCACCGCGGCGGCTCTTCCGGCCGGCGTTCGCCCGCCCTCCGCCCCCCGCGGCGCTCCTCCCCCTGCGCATGCGCGGTCCCGCTCTAGCGGCGGCTGTCGGGGGAGAGCGGCCGCGCGCCGCTCCGCGCAGGCGCGCAGGGCCCGGCCGGTGGGCTGTTCCGTCGGCGCGTCTCCCCGCCCGCCGGGGTTCGTTGTGTGCGCCCCCCCTCCCCGGCGGCCGCGCAGGCGCAGAGCGGTCACGGAGGGAGGGGGCGGGCGGGCGCGTTCCGTTGGCAGCAGCCGGTTCCTGTCAGCGGCGGCGGGTGGCGGTGCCCGGTCCCGAACGGCGAGCGGAGCCCCCGGCCTGGCCCGACCCGGCCCGATTCGCGGCTCCGACGTGCGGAGCACCGCGCTCTCGCCTGCCGGTGTCTCCCCTCCCCACCTCGGGGCGGCGGAG
>WKFP01013819.1:128047-186997 GCA_011057875.1 Pterocles orientalis | reverse complement strand
GTTAGTGATACAGAAGGAGTTTCCGTCACCTCTCATCTCTGAGCCTACTGGTGCGAGTGTGGTCAGTGCCCTTCCCTAGCCTGTGTGCAGATTTCCTTGGGGACTAAATCTCATTTTGTTTTTCTTTCAGGGCACCTCAGTTCTAGAGAGGGCTGTCTGCCTCGCCTTGAAACTTGAACCGCACCTGGAATGGAGTTGCTCTTTAATCAGCTGGGGAAATAATTTGGTTTCTTATTTTGTAGCCTAAAAGGATTCAGTTTAAGCTTCAGTAATTCAGTTAAATTGTGTGCTGCCCCTTCAGTAAGAAAGGTGCTTTTGGAGGTGTGGTAGCAGGGAAGGGATTGTATTGCTTGGAGTAAATTGAAGTGCTCCTTGTCGTGCAGGTATTTCAATACATTAATGCAATAACAAAAGAGTTCATTTAGAAAGATTACTGCTTTCTGCACCTGCACCAAGGAGTCTACGGGCTTTATTTTTACCAAATTCAGGTTTTAGACATAGAGGAAAGACAGCTGGAGTACTCTGGGCGTTTGAAACAGACACTTTCTAGGGTGGGGTGCTAGTTATCTGTTGGAAGAAACTCTGAGTACAAGGTTTTTGGTTTTTTTTTCCCTTAGAAGTTCAGTAAGGAAAGACAAGTTAATCGAGCAGAAGAGATCTTGAAGCGTAACAGCGTATGACTTGCGAAGCTGGCCATAGCAGGCTCAGAGCTGAAGTTTACTGGGGAGTGGGGTGGGATGGTCTTGGACAAGGGATGTTGGAATCCTCAAAAGCTTTTGCCAGGTATGCTAGAACCATCCAGACATGATCTTTATCTGCGCTTGCCAGTCATCCCCAGGAACTCTGTGGATTTATCTGCTGTTATCTGTTGTCTTTCCTTCAACTGGTGTCAGGCCTTAGCATATACAAGGTGTTGCACAGTTTAACTGCAGATACAAATCTGAAGAGATTTGAGTGAGGGGGATGGAGGAGGAAAGCCATGAATGGTATAGCACAGGTAAACAGGCTGTGGTTATTTGTTATTTTTCATTACTTCAGAGATAGGAGACACGCAATGCAATGACCAGACAGCAATTTAAAACAAGAGACTATTTTTTTCCCATTTTTTTTCTGCACACTGTTAAATTGTGGAAACAATTGACAAATATTTTGAGTGGTAAAAATATAAATGGTTCAAGAAACTGTTCGATTTGTAGAGGATATATCTGTTAGGGAAGCCTGTAAACTAGGGAGTTAGTCTGCAGCTGAATGTCAGAACTTGGAAGGTATTCTAATGACAATACTCTTCTAAACTTACTGATTCTTGTAAACCTTTCCCTATAGTTTGCTGCTATCAGAGAAGAGATACGGGCTAATCAATATTTAGTTTGGTTTGTTACAGCCATCCTTAAGTTTTACATAACTTGGCAGTTTCAGAGCAGTTACACCACTGATTCTTTCCTTGCTGTCTCACTCCAGTTCCATCGGGGCTTTAGCTCTGTGGTACAGATCGGAATCTTTTATCCCTCTTTTGCTGTTAAATAGTTGCCTTAGGCTTCCACTTGTCTCCTGAGAGTCTTGTGTGAACATATTTGGAGAAGAACTTGCCTAATAGTTTCAAAGCCTGTTTTTACGAACAACCTGTGTCTTTATTTCCTTGAGGAGTTCCTTCCAGGTGCCATATTTACCACGCAGGTTTGCCTGTGGTTGTATATGCACCTCAGTAGTCGCATCTCTGCGGGCTGAGGGAGGCTCAGTGTGTGTCAGAACAAAGGGCTTGGAAGTGCTGGGATGGAACTGCAGCACCTTGGGCTTGGTGGAAGCTTGCTGTGAACAAGTACTGTCCATACAGCATGCTTCTGCTGTGTCATTCAGGCTCCCTAAAAAGGATTTAGTTTATAATCTTTTTTTCCCCCCCCCCACCTTTTTTTTTTCCAATTTCCGGCACGAGTGTGTTCCAAGTAGCTGCTGGTGGTGCTAAACATGACGGAAAGCTGAGCAGGCAGTCTGGGACTCATGTGCCGTGCTCCGAGGTGCCTTGTGATTCTGCGAAATGGGGGTGAAGCATCCGGGCTGCCTGTCATTACTCTGTGTTCTTTAACACTGATGCAGTTTTCCCTCCTTATCTGGGATCTTGCAAGACCAGAGAGAGCAGTTGGTGAGATTCAAGAGCCTCTGGCTCCATCACTTTCACACGTGACGTCTTTCACCTACCCGATGTGTTGATGGAAGTGGTGTCAGGCTCTCAGCAGAGCTTGCTTTCAGCTGTGCCAAGTGGTATTGTTTGTTCAACATTACTTCACGTTTGTTTTTAAAAAATGATGTTTATCATCAAACATAGTAGTTGAATTATAAATAGAAACCAAAATGATGGTAAATGATGGTAGATAATGGTAAATATTTCTCAATTTTGGGGGTGATGAAACAAAATACCTTTTAATGTCAGTATCTTACTAAAATGAGTAAAGGGAGGGAGGTGTGAAGGTGGTTTGTGGGCTCAAGATGCTAGACATCATGCTAGGAGTCACTAGGGCATGTCAAGTCTCATGAGCGTAGCCTCTGCACGCAGGTTTATAATAAAATGCTGAATCCAAGAGATGGCTGCGATACACTGAAAGTCTAATACCTCTATACTTTTGTTCTTCATGTTAAATATGATACAGCCGCAAAAGTGCATGTATTTTACATTGTTGGTGTTGCACTTGTTCTACAGCAAATGTAAGAGATGGCAATAATAACCGCGTTGGAAAAAATCATGCAAACCTGAAAAGGGTGAGAAACGTTGGTCAGAGACAATAGTAAATGGAGAGTCAGGGGGACTTGTGTGTATCTCTGAATTTGGGTGGTGCCTTGTGCCTATGCAACCAGCATAACCGGCAGAAGCACCGGATTGCTGCTGTGTTTCTGGTGAACTTTGCTTGATTTTGAAACGATGGCAATGTTTTCAAGTGGTTGATGAATAGCTGTTAAGGTATGACCAAAGAATATCAGGATTTGGGTTTCTTTGAGCATTTGAGAAATTAATTCTTTGTAGTGACAGAGTGCGAAGATGGAGAGAAATCCAACTGTCCTTAAAATAGCAAATGAGTTGATTGATTGATTGGTTTCCTCCCATTTTGGGTTGTTTGTGAGGGAAATGTGCGTCTTTAAATACTGCTCCTCCTACGTAGTAAGGCCTTTCAAAATCTTTGCTGAGAGTTTAATCGTTGAGCAGAGCGGTGCCCTGTTTTGTTCAGGTGTGCTCAGTTCTGTCGGCCCTTGCTCGCTCTGCCTGGCCGATGGGGGCGGTTCGGGAGCATCTTTGCACCTCTTGGGTTTATATCTGCGTAGGACAGACTGTTCAGTAAGTCATTACTGGGCCATTTCTTGACGTGGCAGTTACTAAATAATGTTCTCTCGTTCTGAGATGTGTAAAATTGAATGCAAACAAGACACAGGATTTATACTGTCTGTCTACATTTATGACAGTACTCTGTGAGCTGTGAATGGGGATGGCTGAACCACAGCCAGGAAAGCTTTATTTGATATTTGGATGAATGCCATAAATAGAATTCAGCTAACACATGCCTTTGTCAGTTGTTGAAATTCAACTTTAAAAGGATTAATTTCTCAACCCTACCCTGCTGTGCAGAATCCTGAATATTGAGATTAGTAGCTTTTCGGAAGGTTGGTGGAATCCTGCAGTAACTGATTTCTGTTTGGTTATGAATTGCTTGCACAATTATTTTTAATACTAGCATTTTTGATACTAATACTTGGCCTGTAAAAATGCAAGAAACAACTTTTAGGTGTAATTTTTGTTTTTAAGTACAAGAAATAATGATATTACAGTTGTGATAAAATTTTAATTACTTTGGGGGCTAAGAGTATATTACGGGACATCTTCTCTTTGAAATAGAAGTGGCTGTCTTCCAGCAAACTCTTCTCTCTTCTTCACTGGCCTACTATAATGTGTGTTTCAGTGTTGGAGTGGCAGCATTTGCAGGCAAGATTTGGATTTTACAGTATCGAGTGCTGCATCATCAGCACAGAGTGCTTGGGTCCTCTGCTGATTCTTCAGAATGGAGCTGCACCAACATAAACTTTTTAATCACAAAGTTTTCTAGTGCAGGCAGAACCGCAGCATCTGCCTTTCCCTGTGTGCTCACGAATCCTGTTGATTTAGGGTTTGCTGCCTTTGTCTGAAGCCAGAGGGAACTGGAAGGAAGATTTTCTGTTTGGCTGTGTAAAACATCCTTGTGTACACTGCAGTTTCTTTGAAAACCTGCCACTGTTGCTGTAGCAGCAATATAGCCCTGCCAGTATTGACAATAACAGGAGCGCTGGCGGGAAGAGTTGCTTCCAGTCGTGGGCTGCTGTACCATCTACAGATGCTCTGAATGTGGTGTGGCACGGGGAGGGAGGGAATAGTACTCTGGTTTGTCTCCACTGTCCTCTCTTTAGAGGTTCTACTGGGAGGACAGTACCAGTGCCGTGTCAGGAAGCCTGCCAGATGTTCCTCTGAGAGCTGTGTGACAGACAGTGGTGTGGGTAGTGCTGGGGAGCTTCCTGCAGACTTCAGTGTGCGCAGGAACCGTGGGAAGTAGTCTTTACATAGTTTAGGTTACACTGGTAAGTTGAACTGAGTCCTATGTTTAGTCATGTTTTTCCGAGCTGTACTCAAAGACATGAAATAAAAGCATTGATTTAGGACGTGTTACCTTGGAGCACTGGGCTGCAACCCGGGTAAGAGAACCTCAACAGTGTCCTGCTGCTGCTGGCTGGGGAGCCCTGAGAGTTACAGTCTTGCTGCGGCTCAGTTTCTGCGTTTGCAAAAATAGGAATAATCAGTCTGACAACTGTGTGAAATGTTTTAAGGTGCCTGCATTGAGGCAGTTAAGTCCTGACCTGCGTCTTTTTGCTCAGCTTCACCATGTATAGGCTTTCTCTTGCTCTTTGGCATTTGCCATGCAGTTATGAAGCAGGTATCTCTCATTCTTTGAATAGTCCCTGCGTTTTATCTGTTCTCATGTATGCTTCGGTAGGTTCTTCCCTTTTTGCTCTGTATGAAACCTAAGCCTGTCTTCAGGGTATTTACCTCCTTTAACTGCTGCTGAGCAAGCCTATGCTAAGTCTACTGAAGTTGCAAGGATGTTAGGAAATAAAGAAACTATGGTAGTCTGTAATATATAATGAATCCTCTTTTGACAGATAAAGAACAAAAGCTGATTTACTGTTGATGTTTTCTGTTCCGTCCTTTTTCTAAATCTTTCTTGTAACTTTATCACACACAAAATCTCTGCAGCGCCTTAAGCAGAGCTGCTGCTGTCTGCAGTTGTTGTGGGTCATTCTCACTTCTGCAAGTGAGAGTCTGGATCTCCTCTGGAGTACTCAAAATAGCCAACCAACCAAACAAAAAAGAAAGGAAATGGGAAAAAAAAACCAAACCCAAAACCCCAACAGCAACAAAACCACCACACTGCATGGAGTAGAAAGTGGTCACAGATTCGTCTGGCTGTGCCTGTCTCGGTCTGTTTCTGTTCTGTTTTTATGCACTGGGCGCTCTGTCTTTCTTTAGTTGCCTTTCTCAGACTCTCAAAGCTTCCTCTGTTGAGCCTCTTACTGAGTCCTTGTTATCCTGCCTTGGCTGCCCGCCTGCGCAGTGCCTGTTCCTCTGCCCTGTGCCAGCCCCTTATCAGCGTGCCCTCTCACGGAGCAGCGATTCTTCAAGTGTTCCCTGGGCTACGTACAAACTCTGTTTCACAGCACGAAGGTGTAGGTGTGTATTCTCAATGTACCTGTAGTAAGGTTTTGTCTTGCTAATTCAGAGACAAAAAAGCAATAGACTGTCTGTATTTCACTGCAGAACTTTCTCCAGTGTGTCCTGATGTTATTTCTCCTGGTTTAGCCGAGACAAAACGAGAGCAGTCACTGCACTGGATTGGTTCTAATGCCTCTTACACTTGGGGATGGCCTCAGCTTTCTGAAACATATCCTCTGTTCTCTGTGCTGTAGTAACCAAACGTGCTCAGGAGTTGCTTTTCCTGGGATCGGCGGGAGAACCAGTTTGTCTTTGGTGGGAGTATGGCGGGAGGTGTGGGGAGGACTGAGGACTGGGGGGCTCATCAGCTGGCTCTCGCAGGTTCTTCCTGATAGGCAGAATAGTTCGCTTCAAAGAATTCCCACACCCGGGCTTTTATACATAGGAAAATCCACGAGGGTCGCATGGCGCTAACATTTTGCAACAAAGCAAGGCTTTGATTAGGTGTTGAATATTTAGAGCTGATGTAACGCTCACCCTGTTCCCCCCCATCATTCTTTAAAAATTCTTTGTGAACTGAGCTATTGTGATGGAGTCGGTGGCGTACAATGAGCTGAACCACTAAACTATATTGTTCATTGTAGGTGCTGGACTTCCGAGTAGAACAGAATTTAAACAAACAAACCACAAGGTCTTCTGGCAGATTCAGAGGCCTCGATTTTTCAGGTGTAGAATAGATTTTGGTTTTAGCATCTCTTACTGACAAAAGCTTGTGAAACTTACTCGGTTGCACAGATAGTTCTGTTAAACTGCAGGTGCCTTTGGAGGGAGGAGCAGCAGTCGGGCCCTTAGCTGACAGCTGGTAATAGTGGTTTAGCCCCAAACTGTGTCTTAACGTGAACTGATCAGCATCACAGAACCTTTATACGTGTGTGTGGGTACTCTGCACCTGGATTTGTGTGTTAGCTGGCGATGTCGTGGAATATGGACACCAGTATTTTTTCCTTTATAGAGTTTCTTTTAGTTTGCTGACCATGTGTGCTCCACTTTTCTTGCCTGCCTCCCGTGGAGCTGAGGCTACTTGCAGGTTCATGTATTTCTAATTGTTTCTTAATCTTCATTCCATATAAACAATTCTCTTTGCCTGTTTGCTTGCTTGGTGTTTTTTTTTTTTTTATCAGCTTAGAGTACATCATTAGAGGAGATTTCTGCTTGGATGCTGCCAGCTGATTAGAAGAGTACACCAAGGTTTTGTCTAATCTCTGGTGTGACTGTCATGTGCTGCAGCAAGGAAATGGCTTTGGAAGAAGCAGCCAGATCTGTACGGGTATTAAAACATGTTGAGGAGACTTGTGTCGGTGGGTCTCAAATGGGCAGCTATTCAGTGTGGGGAGCTTATTAAAAGACAAGGATTAACTTTGCTGCTGTTCTTGAGGTCGTGGAAGTGGTAAGGGATTTCCAGGATGTACCTGCCCTTAAAGGCAAAAAATCCCAGCTGCAAGTGGAAAAAATGCCCTGTCTCTGAATCCTGCAGAGAATTTGGCTGGTTCTCGTCTTTGCTCATTTATTGATGGTGCTCTCCCTCACAATTGCCTTTTGAGCAGGAAGGCTTTTGTTACCTTTTGGTCCAGCGGCAGGGAGGAAAGGGGTGCTGCTGAAGAAGCCCCCAGCGTTAGAGGGGATGGAGTCCCAGGAGCAGATCACCATTGTGGGACAGACAGACGGGCGGGCTGGGGGAGAGCTGGGGCTGTATTTCATTGACCTCCTCAAGGCTGGGCCTGGGGAACAACCCAGAGCAGTGGCAGTGAAGTGGGAGTTGGAGCTGCAGCCAGGTTAAGTGATGGATGACAGCTTTGTTGCTAAGAAGAAAAGAGGCTATTGCATGCACTGGAAGGACGGCTTCAGCTAAAGGCAGAAGCAATACTTCTTTCTTGGGTTCCTTTTTTGTGTTCTTAACTATGTGCTGTCAAAAGTAAACTTGAAATAATGGGGAAATGTTGGCAGGCTGACTGGTAATTCTACTGAATTTACAGTGATTACTTAAAGAAAAAGGAGAGAGGGAGGGGGAGTTACATGCCTAGGAAGCAGACAAGGCTATTTTACTGCATACTCCTCTCAATTCCGTAGCAGGCTGCTGTGAACCTGTAGCAGTGTGAGGCAGGTGACCTTTTCAGATGTGGGATCAGTCTCCCTCTGCGTTAGTAGGGCCTCGTTTGCGAGCAGGTCAGGACAAAGTTCTCCAAGTTTGTAACTGGGCGTCTGTGTGTGGAAGCTCTGGGTGGCATGGCTTTGTTTCTGGCACAGAACAGCGAAGCGTAGGGAGCTCATGGGTATAGCTAAAGAACATTCCATAGTGCTGAAGGCGTTTGATGGTGCTGACAACATGAGGACATCTGCATTCATCGTGGGCAAGCCTGCCGTTGCTTTTCACCACTGGAAATGGGTGTTCTCTGCCGTTTTCCGTATCTTCTGCGCTCCCAGAGTAACTCAGTGCTTGGTGATGAGAAGCAGCACTTTGGTCAGCCTTCCAGAAGGATCTTCATTAAATTTGCTGGTAGGCTGAGAAAGCCTACCAGAAGTTTGAGAAAGACAAGTTCTTTTCTAACATAATGAACCAGTCCTAGCACAGCACAAGTTAATGAGGCAGTAAATTACTAGAAATGGCAAATCTGTATAGCTGAAATTCCTATATAGAGACAACCAAAAAGTCATTCAAGATTCATTAAATGTGAGTAGCTGCAGAAAAATCTCCCAAGGGCTGCATGTGATGAAATACTGGATCCATGTGTACTTGATTTGCTGCATCAAAGCTGAACTGATCATTTGCAACTACTTTCACTAGCTATTTTGAGGAAACTACTTTTCTTTCTTCTTCGTGCCTTCCGTTATCTTGGAGAGACAGCATCCATCTCCATTTCGATGTTAAGCTTGTGCTATTTACCAAGGGACCTTTTACTTGAAAGCGCCTGTTCTGGCCAGAGGAGGTTATCAGAAACTCTGAAATGGGAGTTCTCCTTTTTTGTTAGGAGGGAGAGCGCGCTCTGTGGTGAGAATATGCAAACTTTGGAAAAAGCAGGGCTTGCTTTGGTCCGTGTCCAAAGCTGCAGTGACTTCTCACAGAACCGTAGCACTCCCAAACAGGAAGCAGTTGTGTTACATTTGCTATGCTTCTGTAAGCTTGGCTGCTAAGTTCCTAAGAAGAAAGTCCACATAGAATCCCAGGTTCCCAGTTAGTAAGGAGGAACCTAATGTTCCTGGTCACGAGGCATGGTGTGTTTCTGAACGGTCCTTTGATACCGTGATGAGGAGAATGGTTTAAAAGTTTAATTATTTTCTGTTGGTGGTGATGGGGAAAGCCTGGAGTGCTTCGATTTTGCCGTAAGCCCAGATGCCTGGTTAGTCTGCGTGCAGAAATCTAAAAACATTCTTACAAAAGGGGCACAACTGTCTGTGCACTGAGGTGAAGTGAGTAACATAGGAGGAGAGGGGCACTTAGAAATTTCAGTTTGCCATCACGCACCTCCAGCCTTCTGCACTTCTGCTGTAATACCATCAGATCAGCTTCATCCACCATTTATTCTGCCTAAATCCTTCCTAGGCCTCTCTTCTCTCTCCCTTGAAGACAGAGCTCCTGTTGCCAGCTGCTGGGACTGATCCGGACACAGGTTGGCCCAAGGATGAGATGGACTGTGATGCATTCAGCCCTTTCACAGATGGCTCCCGCTCTGTTCTTGCAAACGGACTGGTGTCAGCTGTGTGTAGCAGGTCACGCGAGGCGAGCATCCCTTCCAGCAGTGCTGTGTGTCCTTCGGTGCAGCCTCGGGATTTGCTGCTGCTCTTGCAGTTCTTTGGGAAGAGTGGCTTTGAGCAACCTGATCCTAGCAGAAGGTGTCCCTGCCCGTGGCAGGTAGTTGGAACTCGATTATTAAGGTCCTTTCCAACCCAAACCCTCTGTGATTCTGTGAACACCGTTCACCCACGGCTGGATGCTGGCTCGGTTCCCGCTGAGAGCCCGGTGTACTGGGATGATCTTGTTTGGCTCAGGTGTGCTGTTTCTGAGGTGCTACAATAACAAGCAAGTCCAGTGTCATATTACTTGGTTATTTTTCAGTAATATTTCGATTCTGAATGTTTTGTGCCATTTCAAACAGTACACTAGCAAAGTCTTGTCCTCCCCAGCTGTACAATGTGGTGTTGGACACTGACCTTACGGGTGGTGCCGTTCTGCTCAGTATGGCCACGGGGAATAGAGTTTTCTGAGCTGTCAGTATAGCTGGCAAGAAGATCAAAGCTACAAGCAGCTGATCTCAGATGAGAGATTAGAGGGGTGGGATAATCGGATAAAGGGCAGTTGAAGAAATTTGACACTTAAAATACTTTTTGTAAATCTGCCTATCCCCATGTGTCCTTGATTTCAGTAGGAGAATTTGTGAAGCCTGGGCTCATCTGGTTACTCCAGTTGAGGCATTTTGAGGGAAGATAGGGGATTTGGAAGTTTACTGTAAATAGGATGTCTAATGGCTGATTGCATGAACACAGGTGGAGGTTTGTGTGTGGAAATGCATGTGTGTGGCTCTTAGCCGATTGTTAGTATTTTGTTATTTCATTTGTGTGTTGATCTTTGTATTTCATAATAACAGTAATTCTTGAATGCATGCTCCTCTCTTCCTATGTGGAGAAAGCAAATGTGTTCAGGGCAGATTTTGCGTATAAATGGAGCTGCTTCTAGCAAAAAACCCATGAACTTGAGATCAAGTAATGTATTTGTCAGGTGATTTGAAATCAGCAGTAAGTTACAAGACTCTGTGCTGTCAGCCGGCTGAAACTTGACTTGTTGGTTCAACACACTGGCTGCTGGAGACAGGAGTTCTGTCTGCGTATTTTTTCATTCCAGCTTCTTTTCCAAGTGTAAGCCTCATCTTCAGTTTCAGGTGTGGTGTCCACATGTATTGGGATAAAAACTGGGTGTCATATTTTAGTCCATGTTTCAAGTAGTTCAGTCTTTCATCAATGAAGCATGAAATTAAAGATTTGTTCTTAATGGTCTTGTGATCTTTGGGAATGTGCTTCAATTCTAATGCTAGCTTTTCCCTCCCTCCCTCTCTTTATCATGTTAGAATTATTCACAAAGATTATAATCCTGTTTATTGCGGTTTATAGCTAAAATTATTCCCTGAGAAGAAATATGCCCCAGGAGTTTTGGATCTGAGCATCCATTCAAATCAGCAAATGTGACAGAACCTTCATCACATTTGAGAGTTAAAAATAAATTTCTTAACAACAACAACAACAACAACAACAAAATCCACCAACCAACCCAAAAAGAAAAGTTCACTCTTACCTAGTAACAGCTTTTGGAGATGAAGCTTTGTAATCAGCATGAAATATCTTACATGAGTCATGCCAGTATTAATGGTGATGAGCAGCTCTCTCCTGAAAGAGGATTTATTGAGAGACAACAGAAGGAAGTGAAAATGTGTGTATATATATTCAACATGCACACAAAAATAGAAAGGTTTCTGTTCTTACATGCTGTGTCATGGTCCCTCATTTTGGGGCCTGTCGCTGAACATTTGGCACAACAGAAATACTCGGTGAGTTGCTTCCAGTGCCTGAGGTGTAGAAGAATATTCGGCATAAGCAGAGCTGCCCGTCAAGTGACTGCGGCAGCTTTAAATATTGCTGCTACTGCGGAGCCAGCGGCCTTCCCGCTCCGGCACAGCGAAGGGAGCGCGTTTCTTCGCTGGCTTTGTGGGAAGAATTTGCTGCAGGGTGTGCTTTGAGTCACTTGTTGTCCCCAAAGGTGAAGGGGCATGGCTGTCCCTGCCAGGGGCTGTGACGGATAGAGCGCAGCGGCTGCTCCAGCACTCCGCAACTGCCTGTGGCTGGGTTTTCAGCAGGGTTGGGCTTGGATTGTCCTGTCCTCCTGCAGGGAGCAGAGTCTGGGGCTCGTGTACAGGGATCGCTGTCTGGAGCTGGTGAACGAATCACTGGCTGCTGGGGCAGAGACATCTGGAGGCGCAGGGATGGCAAGCAGGGAGGTGCCCTCTCACCTCACAACTGTTTTTCTTCAGCTGACATTTGTGCTTTTCGTTGTTGGGACAAAATTTGAACCTTTCATTCTTCAATCTCTTGACTCAAAATACTCATATTGAAGGAAATTTGTAGTTCAGCAGAAAATAGACCCACACACATCTTATGGTTTCCAAATGCCACGTTTTATTTGGAGAATTTTAAAATGTATTGTTAGCTATGCCAGCAGCCAAGCTTATAGGAGCCATTCAACTTGGAAATAAGTCAGCGTTTTCTTTGGGAACTGCTTGGGATTTTGTGGTTCACGGCAGCTTTCTCAGAATGGGGCATGACAAATAACACGCGTCTGCAGAATGCAGCGCTGGCTGCGTGTCTGTGCTTGCAGAGCGTGAGGTGGCTCGGGAGCATGAGTTACGTGGCTTGTTTTTAGAAAGGTGCAAACTACAGGTTTTATTCTTTCGTATAACTTCCCTGGGCTTTGGATGTGTGGACTTTTCACAGCTTAGGAAAGAAGGAGGAGAACTGAGACTGAGAATCCCCGATAGCAGTCAGAGTAAGTACACTAACAGGGCTCTCGTTCTGATGCTTCCCTGGATTAGAGCAGATCTGAATTTACAAAGACACCTGCTGGTGAGTGCTGTGGTTCCTATAGCGCCAGCGCTGAGCCTGCCTGACAGTGGCTACAAGAAGCAGTAACCCGGCTTCTTGGCTTCCCGGTCCTGGCTTTGACGCTGGTCTCCCTGTTGGTAAAGCTGTGAATGCATCTGCAGAGTCTGAACTGGTGTTGGATCAAACGTGCTCCTTTGTGCAGGCCAGGTAACACACAACCTCCTGCACTTCCTTCTCATCCTGAAGTAGAACTCTGCCTTGATAGCCCTCTTATTGCCCCCTCGATGGCACAGCAAGCATAAGGAGGGAGTCTTTGGCTAGTAACACTTCCAAATGCAATTTAGTTTGGTTTTTAATTTTTGAATCCGATTCAAGTCTGTATGCGCATGCAACTTCAGTAAAAATGGTAAGATAAAAAAATAAAGGATTAATGTTCTTTAATAAAGGTGAAAATTCAGAGTATGTTTAAACTACATGAGTGCTTATACACACAGAAAGTACACAGCACTCCTGCTTAATAGCGTGTAATACGGTTATCGTGTCGCTAAAACAGAACTAACCTTTTTTGGGAAAAGTAAACGAAGTATAAATGAGAAGCATAATTGTAACCATGTTTTTACATACCCAGTTTAAAACTGGTCTGACGTATTTCACTGTGACAGATAGTTTTATGGTGTTGGAAATCACTAGGTGAGAAGAGTGAGAAACTGGGCTGTGATAGCTGAGGAAAAAGTTAACTTTACAAAGAGAACTGGTCTTTGAGGGAAACGCTAATGGAGCTGCTCCTCGTAGTAAAACAGGAGCAAAATATGAACAAATGTCTGTCTGTTCCCTTTGCCTTCCACACCTTCTCAGATCTTCAGTAAGCACCAGTAAATTTTTTTTTTTCTCCCAGATTGTTCCAAAGAATAAAGCTATGAATTTATGGTTAGTTAACTTGAGCTGTCTTAAAACGCTGTACGTGTTCGTTGTCTCACCGTTACGGGTAACCCTTACAGACAGCCTCCGCAGAGATTTCTGCGTGGGGTTCGGTTGGCAACCTCTGCTTGCCAATATTTTGATCATCAACTTAAATTAAAAAAAAATCCTCTGTTTATTTGTCATGGTACTGAAAAGGTAGTTCTCCAAAAAGTGGGTGTAACTGGAAAAATAAGAAATAAATCGTGCCGATGGGGGGAAGGTGGAGTGGTGGAGCTGACTCCGGTCCCACCTCCCCAGCGGTTCACAGCGTTTGTTGGTAGCTGTTGTGATTTTTACAGGTAACAGACAAGCAGCCTCCTGTACACAGCGTTACAGCTTTCTTGGGCTATTTTTGTGCCAGTTCATGGTGGGGGTGTTTGCACGCTCGCCCAGAGCGGTAAATGCTCAGGTTTATGGCATACCCAGCATTTGGTGTGTTTTGCTCTCGGTGCAGTTACACTTTGCTGGGTGTGTACGTACCTGTGCGTTTGTCTTGAGGATCTTTTGGTTTTTGCAGGGCCTAGTGCAGACAAAGCTTTTTAGTGAGCAGCTCTGGGGGTTTCTAATTTTTACAGAAGAATTGCTGCACGGATGTATTTCACTTTAGGATCGGTTGAGTAGATTGTTGCTTCATAGGGGGAAAAATAATTTTAAAAATGCACATTGAGTTTTCTGTATCTGTCTGGGGCACCTAAGTAATATATATAAAGGAATTCCAGAAAGTTTTGCGGTGTAGAATTGTTGATTCGGTTTATAGCTGTTCCTCTGGGTTATTTACGTCTCCAAATGGAGCATTTGAAATGATGCGTCTTTGGCGTATCCCCTTGGAGGGCTGCGTTCACCGCTGTGTGCCCGAGCAGGGTGGTTGTGTCTCGGAGCAGCTGGGTGCTGTGTTCCCGGTCGTGGGGTGCGGTGAGAGCTCTCGCTAACTGACCCCGAAGCAGCCGTCTGACCGCGGGCGGTGCCTTGCTTTGAGCCGGCGGCGAGCATGGAGAAGCAGGTTGAGCGTGAGGCTGTTGACTTGACGTTTTGTCTCAGCTGCTGGAGCTCTGCCAGGTGAGCGGTGAGGTGGCCGTGGCTGTTTCACCAGAGAGAAGTCACAAAAAAAATTTCTTAGAGGTTGTACCGCTGCCCAGGGTCTGCCACAGCTCTGTCAAAGAGCTTTCTGTGTGAAAAGTGTTGGCACCAGCCACGTCATTAGCGGAGACTGCTTTCTTTGGAGCATCTGCGTGAGTTTACAGGAGAGTTTGAGGCAAAAAAAAAAAAAAAAGAAAAAAAAGCTGCAGATAAATGGAAATAAGGAATCTTGCATAACAAGGATTGACTCTCATTGCATGGGAGAACTCTATAGGATGTTCTGCAGATGGCAGTACTGACTGAGTCTCTCTTTGGAGGTCAGTTGCACATTTTGAATTCGGAGAACAGGTTTGTCTTTGATTCTCACGTGGTTCTGCCCCGTCATCCTAAATAAGTACAGTTTCTGTGTAAGTTCATGAATTATTTCTTTGTTTGAACGGATTTGTTTCCTTTTGTTTCCGTCTTTAGAATGTGTATCTTAATGCTATTGTGGTTTGTTTGTTTCCTGGAATAACTTTATTGTGTGATGTTAAGATCTCCAAGTGCTTAACGTAACCTTTTCAAAAGGCTCTGAGAAGGCTGGATTATAGCTCTCATCTTTGAGGCAGAAACATTATTTCTTTTCTCTTGCAGAACATAAATAACTTTTTGATTAAATCCTTCTTGTTCAACAGAATCTGTCTATGACCTTCTCCCAAAGGAGCTGCAGTTACCACCTTCCAGAGAAACATCTGTAGCATCCATGAGCCAAACGAGCGGTGGCGAGGCAGGTTCGCCGCCTCCAGCTGTAGTCGCTGCTGGTAAGCATTCGCATTTATTCAGTTCCTTTGTTGAGGTTTGGAACATTCTGGCCAACATGAACAGTGCTGGCAAAGTTTTGGTTATAAAAAAAGAGCTTGTGGAGAAGTGACAGAGTTCATTCTAGGAGAATTTAGGTAATATAAACTAAACTAAATGGGGGGATCTAAACTATCAGGTATTCCAAGTTAATGACTGCTGTATTTCTCATCTACATCTTTGTAAGAAAAAAGATGTCTGCTTTGCTGTTCTGTTATTCCGCAGCATGGGCCTGTCAACTCCTAGAATGCACTCTGTCTTCAGAGGTGATCCAGACCTAGTTGGAGCTAGGGCAGAATGCTGACCCACTGTAAACCAGCGCATTCTAGCTAGGAAAAAAAGTGGAATGGGAGAGTGCATTTTGGGCCATGAAGCTTTTACTAAACTGTGAGGAGGAAGAAAGGTCACATTTTCCTTTAAGATGCCTGAGGAAGATCAGTATTTAAACTCCATTCACACATAGCTCTCTGTCGTAACGTATTGCAAAATTCTCCAATGGATGAGAATATAATATATGTCAGGGTGGCACTTTTATAAACTGATAAGTTTAAATCAGTTATTTTTCTAATTGACAGCATATAAAAATGAGGCATGACCTTTTTATCTTCATCTTTGTCTTGCTCCCTATTGTATTTTAGACCTTAGTCTAGAACAACTCTGTCATTGATCTTCATTAACTGTAAAAAGTGAGGATTTAAGGGCAAAGTTCTGAATTGTGAGGATAGCCTTAGTGCTGCTTTGCATCTGGAATTCTTGTCAGTAACTTGTAAACATTAGTAAACATCTGTGCGATGAGGAAAAGGGGAAGATGATCATGCTCATGATTGATGCATCTTTCTTCACCGAATAAGGTTTTTTTGCATAATTTGATCCCCATTTTTCTTACAAGGTCATGGTCCACTTTCCTAATTGGCCTTAAATTGTTGCTTGAAAAAAAAGTAAAAATTTAAGATGAGGATTCAGATAGCTGCATTATTCTTTTTTTTCTCTCTGAGTTCATATGCATTAAATGTTTGTGTGAGAATGTTTCCCAGATTTGCATGGTCCAGGAATCCGGATCAGAACTGAAGTGATTGTAGACTTGTCAGAGAAACTTTACAGCACTGCTCACCATTCATGTTTTGCCAGACCTCTTCTGAGAGAACCTGTGGATTTAACTGTGCACAGTGGAACTTCAGTCATTGAAAGAATTTGATGTTTTTATTTATTATATTACAAGGATTTGATATTTTCATACCACTTATTGAAAAAATAATTTGAACATATATTTCTAAAATCGAGATACTTAATGATCGGTTTGCTTCAAAGACATAGCAGCAACCAAATCCTGCAGAAACATGTATCTTAAAAACAAGCTAACAAAAAAAAAATCCCACAAGCCCTGCTACACTCTAAATCCACAGATGGACATGAACTGCTAATTAATTCTGTATCTAACAGAAAAGACTTAAAAACTTGAATGGAACTAAATGTCTGTTACCTCCAGGTATTTAGTGTCTGCTAACGGCCAGTCCAGTTCCTTTGAAAAAATCTGAGAACGTGTTAGCTGTGTTTGGGTTCAACTGCAGCACAATTTTCTTTAATGAAAAACTTAAAAAAAACAGGAACAACCTCCCAAAACCCCACCAGTGTTAAGATTTTTTTTGTTAACACTGAAAGGAGACCTGCTTATTCAATTAATGCTTCTCAGTGTCAGAGGTAGTGTAGTTTCCCAAAGACTTTAAGCCGATACGGCTGCCAAGGAAGAGCTGCTCACGTGTGTGCCGCAGAGCGTGTTGGATCAGGGACCTGCGCCAGGTTAGAGCTGTCCCAGGTGGGTCGCTGCGGGTCTGCACAAGTGCTTTTGGTGGCATGAGGAGTAATGCGGGGAGGAAGGAGCAGTCGGGAAAGGTGGAGCCAGCTTCTCTGGATCTCAGTAGATTGTTTTATAGTCGTAGTCTCCCCTCCCACAAATTCCTGGTTCCTCCTCTGAGCCGTCTCGAGCTCAGCACTTCCGAGCTGGTGTTGGTACCCACAGCACACAGCTGCCTGGGAGCAGGACTGTTCTCCAGTGTTCTCCGATCACTTCCAGAGTCCCAAGAGCTTTTCAGGAGGTTCGCTGTGTGGTTCTGCTGCACCCGAATCTCTCCACTTTCTTGAGAGAACAGGACCCAAGTGTTTCAGCGCCATTCTTGCTGTATCTGTACCCTGTTTCTAGAGGAGAGTGTCTTGTGTTTTACTGTTTTCTTTAATTGTTTCAGGATTGCTTTAGTGCTTTTGAAAAGTTGCTATCATGTGTGCAAGCCCTGTCACTCAGCCTCTTGTAGTAAGGAGAAATCTGGCTGAGCTCTGATTTCTTAACAGAAAAATAAGAGGAGAATCCGCCTGGGCTCTGTGCATGTCTGTGAGCTCATACAGAAAAACATCAAGATATCTTTTACATTTCTGTTTTGAAAGATCAAGACTGCCAATTCATTTGCATATATCAAGTCCTTAATGGCAGACTACAGGCGCTTTTTTGAGGAGCCGGCACTGTACAGATGATAGGGTGAGGAGGAAAGATGACTTTGGTAACCCAGTGTCCCTGTAGCTGAACTCTTTCCCTTGTTTTGTGTCGGTCAGTCCATCTGTCTCTCCCATTTTTGTGTCCGCTCTTGCTTGCCCTAAAACCTCACTTTTTTGGGAGATGATAGTTTAGTCTCCATAGCATTGCAGGTTTTATGGTTTACTCTTGTTTTTAAAAGGATGGGGGATTTGAACTGCTGCTAGCGACACAGTTTGTGGGGTCAGCTGCAGGTATGATGACTCTCGATAGCGAGAGGATTGTGTCACAGCCACGACCAGAAGTGGGGAGAGCTTTTTTACTGCTCCTCTAACAGTTAATACGGCTTGTTCTTGGCTTCCCAAAACACAGAGGAAGGTAGCGTCTGGCTGAAATTCAGCTTAGTCGAGGCTTTTCTGTCCCGCTTTGCTGTGGGGTTTTGTTCCACATAAATCACACTGCTGCAGTGAACTTCTCTGTTTTTTTTGGAGGAGCAGGATGGGCTGTGTTTAGCAGAGATGACCTTGCAAGGGCAGACTTCTAGTTCTTCCATTTGGAAATTTGTTTTGTGATTTACAGAACAGTTTTAAGAGTATTAAAATGGAATGTTGCTGATTGGATTTTCATTAATTTGTTAATAAATGTGTATCTCATATTCATTAATCCAGACAAAAGAGGTATTACCCACTCTCTGAATATCAAACAGGCAAGTATGATTTAATAGAACTCTAGGATTTTGAGCTGTGATGTTCACAACCTGAGCTGCTGTCTCAAGCTTCTAATTCTGTTATTCTTCTGGAAAGCAGAAGGGAGTTTTACTGCTAGAAACTGTTCTCAGCACTTGCTATTTGAATTACAAGTGTCTTTGTTCAGGGGACAGGAAAAGGAGGATTTGCCTGGTGCGGTACTGTAAACACATTAAATATGAATCATCCTCTAGACTCTTGAGATGCATGAGGGTGTCATGCTGAGAAATGTCATCGTAAGCTCTGCCTGAAGAGAGGTCTCTTCTATGAAATAAGCCTGAAGCTTTAGTAGTGCCTTCTACAGAATAATTTTAAGCTCCAATTGCAAGGAGGGAGACTTGATTCTTTTCAGCTGGTTCTTAAAGGCCGAAGAAATTTTTTGTGTTGATCAAGACACATGGAACAAGTGCTTCAAAAGCTTAAAATTCACATTGCTAATTCAAGTCCTTTCTCAAAGATGTCCTTCCAGTTGGTAGGTCAGCACTTACCTGTTCTTGTCTTTTGGGGATGATTCAGGAGTATTTTTGACCATGTACTTGTTTAAAGTGTTGCCTTTTCATCTTTTATCTCCAGTAAGAGGAATGCTCCAACCTTCTGAACACCAGTGCAGAAAACTGTTACGAGAACCTGCTTCTCTGCTTATCATCTGTTCATTCGCTCTGTAGCAGATCTTGGAATTAGCTTCTGCAGCTTGTTGATGATCTCTTAAGCTGCTCTCCATTTTCCACAGAGGCGAATATATTTATCTTTCCATATTTTTTGTATTTTTCCCCAGGGTAGGAATTCCTGTCTCGTTTCCATTGTGACAGTTTCCAGTTCTTATCTCAAATTGAATCCTCCACAAAAAGAGCAGTGTTCTTGCTGTTACAAAAGGGGAACAGATTTTATGCCACTGAAATATGAAAACTGCAAAAAGAATTCAGCAGATATATTTAGATACAAGTAATCTGTGACGTGTTGAATTTTTCTGCCTCCCAACCATCTTTGTATCCTAGGAAGACATTTGTTAAACAATAAAAGTTTTACCTTTTTGTGATCATGTCTATTTTGTGTTCCTTTGTTATTAAAGGGACAAACTACTTCTTCCAAACAGGAGTAATTGGCTTTTTTGATCAGAGTGGTTATTGAAATACTTGCTATAAGCAGGTTTGGTCGTTTCAATTATGACAATAAGGCTTTGCTTCTCAATTGCTACAGTAGAGAAATGAAAAAAAATATGGGAATAATCTGTGGGGTAGAGATCAGGTGCTGAAGGGTATGGGTCATGTTTTCTGCTGCCAAGATAAGGCTTTTTCATCACCCTCAAACTAAAGATTCCAGTAAGGCTTCAGAATGGAGATGTGGGGGGTTTGTTTTGGTTTGGTTTTTTTTTTTTAATTTTTTTCCTGAGTAGCTAGAGTCAAGCTTCTTGATTTTTGTTTTTAATGAAAATATTTTGTCAATTTATCATCCTTCCTGGTGTCATTAGTCAGTTTGTCCTGCTGATACAGAAATAATTACCAGAAATTTCAAAGAGGATATCAGTGCTGGTACTAGTTCTGTTATCCTGGCCTTGTAAGTACATGTTGTAAACAAATTATCAGAAACAAAGATTCTTCTTTGTAGTTGCTCTCCAATGCCTGGAAAAACTTCCATTTCTTTGTAGGCTTTTCCCTTCCCCTTCCCACCGCCCTCCCAGTTGGAAATCCCTTCCTGTCATTTCCTGGGAGGAAGTCTTCCAGGGATTTCTGTCTGCAGCGTGCTTGTTCCAGCCATGTGTCAAATACTTCATTCTTACAGAGTTCATTTAAACCAGATCCTAATGCTCTTTAAAAGTGCATCTTCCTGTTACGCTGTATGTTACCTGCTCCTCTGCATGGAGCAGAGCTTCCTTGTCATCACCTGGAAAGGATTATTTAGGTGTACTCTAAAACATCTTTTTTTTCTAGATTGACTTTATTTTCACTCTTCTTGAATCTCTTCTGGTTAGTAAACCGACTTTTCCAGAACTGCTCAATCAAACACAAGCTGTGGATCATTCTGAGAGGTTTTTAATGGCAAATTCTTGCCTTAGGAGGCTCCTATTCCTGCATCAGAAAGACCTGAGAACAACTTTGTAAGGAGAGAATTCCCTATTCCTTAGTGAATAATGAAGAACCCAACGAGTGAAGGGCAAAGAGAGAACAATGTTATTGTCCTGGTCTCTGGGCGCCTCCTTGCAGCACCAGCATCAAAGACTTCAGGAAAGCCAAGAGGAGCTCTTAGATAAAAACCCAGCTGTGTATCTCAAGGGCCAAAGCGTCTGCTTCCTAAATGTCAGTGTTCCTTGTCAGGCCCCTCGATCCCGACATCGTCACGCAGTCGCTCTGTAGGGCCGCGAGCTGCGGAGGTGACAGGTAGAGCTTGAAGAGAGCAGCTGAGGGTCCTGAGTTCTGACTTGCTTGTATGCAGCCGGGTATCGCTCCGAGTGGGGCGGGATCTAAGATACATGGAATTGCTGTGTGGGCCACTAACAAAAGTTCTACTTAGATACCTGGAGTGTTAATTTAATAACGGATGGCATTGTAACAAACCCAGGTTGATTGTATTGACCCAGAGTATAATGCACTGCTTGGTTCAGCATGTGAATGTAAGGGGAATTTACACTGTTGGGCTTGATGTCAATTAAATTAACCTACCTGTCTTGAATCTGAGTGTTTGTAATAACTGGTGAATTGGATTGCTTTATTATATTTGCTGGGATGCTAGTTTTTTTCTCTATTAATACACTTAACTTGCATTCTAGCTTCGCCATTCAGAGACAGGCATCGAGTGGTGGGTTGTGTGACAGTGTCTGTCAATAGTGAAGACAAATAGTGCCAGAGACACTTAACCCATCCAATCTCACCCAGGGTATAGGTCGGTCTTGTTTTCAGACTTCTTCATAAGTCTCTTTTCTTTCTTTCTTTTTTTTTTTTGGTTTGTTTTTGTTTTATTTCTAAATAGTGGATTGATACTGATTTGAAACTAAACTTTTTGGAAAAGCTTTTGACATTACATCAGTAATACAAGAAGAAGAAAAGTAGAAACCCAAGTTTGGCATGTGAGGTGTTGAAAGCAGGTTTGCAGCCACTTTGTAAGTTCTGGTTTTTACCTTTAAAACTTTGGCAACACCAGGGTTGATGATGAAAATGTTGCACATAGTATCCATCTGGTTTTGTTCTGAAATTGTTCTTCTGTGTGATGTAAATAAATCAATTACCATACAAAAGTCTTGTCAAGAACATGACATGTTAGATAACAAATTCAATAAACGGGTATACTTCATCTGTTAAGCTTATACACCACCTAAACCTCACCCTGTGTGGCGAGTTGTCATTTTTGATGCCTAATTGTTTTCTGACCACAGCATAGGGGATCCCATGGGATACGGGGTAGGTTCTGCGAACAGGGAGAGTTCCCTAACGGCTTGCTGCTGGTCCTGGATGTTCATGCACAGGTAGCTGAAAAACTTGTAAAAACAAAAATATCTCCAATTTATTTGTGTTTGCAATCTTAAGCTTTCCAGTCTGGGAAATGACTTGCTTTCCACTCCAGCTACTGTAAATTTAAAAAAACCCCAAACATCAGGACACTAGTTGTTTATTTTTGAGATTTTGGTAATCCTTGTATTTAAGGATCTCTTGGGAAAGAATGAATAAGGATTTCAGGACTGGCTCCACGTAAGTGTTATCTAAAAACAAGACTCCCTCAATGCCAACTAGTCATGTTTTTTTTTTTTCTTTCTCCTGCCTTTCAGACCATTTTTTAGAGGCTGAACGCCTTGTTTGACTTCACAAGATAATAGAATATAGAAATATATGTCATTGCCTTAGTTGCTAACTCAGGAGGTAATAAATTTTCTTTGTGCAATGCTTTATGTTATCGAAAAGAAAAAGACTGCACTGATTTGCTCACAGGGCTGCTCTGACGTTCCGTTAGCCTGTGAATTTGAGCAGCATGCATTTGTGCCACGTGCGTGTTGCATCCCTTCTTCCACTGCCTGCTTTTTGGCTGCTTTTTGTTCACAGAAAGAACCCGAATTAGTCAGTCTCTGGGTTGTGAATGTAACAGTTCACTGCCTGAAGGTGAGCCCAGTGTTGGGGAGCAGCAGGCACCTCGTTAGGCTTTCTGGGAAGCAAATGTACCAATGACTGGTATCACGAACACCCGGAATTCCTTTGGAATTTAGTCTTCCTAGGAGCAGTGCGGAGTGATTGCTTATCTTTATTGCCGTTCGGAACTCCAGCACTAGCCACTTAGTTTGTGAGTTCTTGGTTGTTTCCTATCTTCCATTTACGCATTGCAGAATTGCTTCGTGTTGATGTGTAAATTCTGATGTCCAAACCAGAACCAGGGCTTATGCTGAACTGTTTGATATCATTCTACCTCTCTTAGAGGAAAAAAAGGCTTGTAGGGCAGGCAACAAATTTCAGATTTCAGTTACCTGACATGTTACAGTGATGGCAATGAATAGATTCAGGAGGTTTAGTTTCAACAGTGATCAAAGGTGCTCTAATGTGGAAGTTTTCTCTCTCATTTTTTTTTTTAATTAAGAAAAAGGCAAAAACCCCACCTGGTGATGCTAGTGCACGTTTCATTTCTAACAGTGTGGCTGTGTACTTGCCATAACATGCACTTGGCTTCTGTTCAGTGTTGCTCTAAAAGCCATTTTTATTTTGGGGCTGTGTAAAATACACTCAGTCTTATATTTCAGAATGTACATACTCGTTTAAACTATCTATTTGTCATTGCAAGCACTGTTAAATTGCAAACGAAAGAGCCACCTGTAACAATTCCCATTAATGTCTGTCTAAAGAAAGTAACCTCAAATAAAAGAAATGCTTAAACTGGGAAAGGCGTCTGTATGTTTCCAATCCTAACTCGCCAGACCAGTGACCAGGTACACCCTCACCCTGCGTGTCCACTGGTGGTACTGGGTTTATTATCTGCGCCTTGGGGAAAAGGTCATTCCTCAAACTCGGGAAATGCCAAATGCTTTCCCCTTTAAAGCGGTACCAGTCGAGGTTGAATTACTGACAACTTCAGAATAAACTTTTTTTTCTCCCGCCAAATGTAGCGTGTTCAACCAAGAGATCTCCTTTGGGTATGGGGTACACGTGCTGTCCCTGGCTAAAACGAGCTGGGAGGCCCTGTAAAACACACAGTGGTTCATCCAGTGTGGTAACCTTGTGCATTCTGGCTTGGTTGACCTTGTTTATGTATCTGGCAGTTCAAAGGAAGATCAGTTGGCTAAGGGCCTCCAGACTCTTTGAGAAAACATAAATTTTACTGTGTTCCTTAGTATTTGTGTAGCCTGAAATGTTACTAAAGCACATACTAGTTTATCCCCCCGAACAGATGGTAAATTGTGTATTTGATTGTTCTCATATAGCCAGTTTCTTTCGTTGGCTCTCATATTTGTCATGTTTTCTTACATATTTTTCATTATTATAGCAGAGCAGACACTGGCCTGTCCGTGCTTTCAAAGCCTTGCGTGTTTACGGGTGGTGATGGCATTCTCTTGGGAAGATGGAAGGCTAAGAGAGGTTTTCTTGCCATTACTGTGCAGTTGGGATAATCTGATCTTATTGCTACACAGGGCTGTCTCGGGTAAAGGGAGGAGAGTATAACCAATTCCTAAGGGACAGTGTTTCTTTCCTTTTTAAATGTATAAAGGAAAAACATAACACACATTCAGACACATACATGCTTTTTAATGTCTAGGAAAAAAACCCTGGGGGAGAAATTGTTGGATAGCAACAACGATAGCCACTTAAATATTGTAAAATGCCTCACCCTGGAATAACGATACCGTTACCAGCTCTTCTAGCTTTATGCTGGAAAGTGTTGTGTTTAGTGATTTACTTCTTTATTTTTCCCAGGAAAGCGAGGGGAAAAGTACAATTGTTGCGTTTCTGGCCAGGATGTGCACTGGACCGTTTGATCCGCAGGGTCCGAGCGGTGATGGGCATATCTGCGCCCGGGCCTGGGTGGCCATTGTCACTTCAAGTCTCTTAAAAGACCTTTCTGAAACATTCCCGGTATTTGCTGTAAAAAGAGAAGTCTTTGATCTTAATCTATGGGAGGAAAAATCTTCCGACTAGAGCCCTGCTGCCTGGTTCAATGTACATAATTATTGATTTGTCAAAGTCTTTCTCATGGACAGGCAAGCACAAGACCTGCACACACGGCGTTGTCCTGTGCATGACGCTCCCTTTCCTCCGTTAAGAGGAGACGTGGTTTTAAACGGGGGAAGGATCAGTGCTCCGGTCCCGCAGCGTTACTGCTGTGTGCTCCACGTGTTGCGTTTGCAAACACCTGCATGCAGCGCGGATGCTGTACGCATGCTGCGTATTTCTTTCTGTTTGAGTGTATAAATGATAAATGGAAACTAATTCTATTTTAACAAAAAGCAAACATCCCAAACGGCAACGATCTTTCTCAACTCAAAGTGGCTGCAAATCGGCTCCTAAATATTGTCACTGAAATTAATACCTAGATTTAATAGTTCTTGCCAATCTTATAAATGTTTTTGAAAAAAGCATTGCATTAATGCATGATACAGAAAGGATAAATTTGCCTTTAAATTGGAATGCAGTTTAAAGTGGCTGAGTTCTCCAATTTCAGTCACTATATTTGCCAAAGAACAAACTGGAAAATGGAACTGGTATCATTCATCCGCTCCTGGTTCACTGGGAGGTCTGGGGAAGGGACTTTCTATGAAGATACAAGCAGAGTGGTTTGTTGGTAAGCTGTAATGACCACTACACTTTGCAGTCTGAAGTAGTGTACGTTTACTTTTAAATTCATTTAGCACAGAAAAGCTGTAAGAAACAAGAATGGTTTAAAAATTCTTTATCATCAGCCATTGATACCCCTGGTAAACAGAAGCGGGCTGATTCACAGGAAGGTTTGCCAAGTTTTGCTGTTAGTTAAATATCTGTATCATGGCTGAACGTACTTTATTCTGTTGCTATAAAATAGTTCAACTGTCTTCTAAACCTTTTAGACTTTAGAGGTTAATATAATATTTTGGATTTAAAAAAAGTCCCAAAAAACCAAAAAGGAAAGCATCCTGTTCCTCTTAGTAATAGGTGTTACCTCCGTGGCAGTAGTAACCAGCTGGACGAACAGATTGTGTAATTATGTGTATCTGTTATGTACAATTTCTTTCCAAAATTAGATTAGGTCTGTGGTTCTGGTTCATTGTCTAAGGTGTGGTCAGCAGCACAGAAATACAGAAAATAGCATCTCCCTCCTAGGAAGTTTAAATCTGGATATAAAATTCATCCAGTTATTCCTCAGTGAGCTGTGGCTGATGTAAATAAATACATAAAGACCTGTTCGTCCCTGCTGCTTCCTCTCAATGTTTTAACCTATGTTTTCAGCCGTTTTCCCCTTACGATTTTTCAGTGGAAATGATTGTGTTGTTCTCCAGAAATCTTCAGGGTTTTGTTTAAATCTTTTCGCTGTCCTTTCCTGTTTCTAAAGCAGATTGATCTGTGTGACCTCCGGAGAAGTCACAGTCGTATTGTTTAAAATATCCTGAAATACCCTGCTGAATATGAATTTTTCAGAGGTCTGACCCAAGCTGTCTCTGTATGCGTGAGGGACTCGGCTACTGAAGTCAGCCTCGGTGACTGAAGGAGTGAAAGGGCAGAAATTTCACGTTTTCTTTTATTAGCGCATCACCAATACAGATATTTCGTCCCTGTTTTGAACCTTCAAAATAAGCAGCTATGTCGTAGTGACTGATACCAGTTCCATTTTGCCTACCAGCTCAGTTGATTTGATATTTTATTTCTCATTTATGATGGAATAATCAGCAGCTCTTTTTCTCATTTATTTTCTCATATTTTTATTCCAGGATTTGCCTCTGAAGCAGGGAGTGTCTGCATTAAAAATGACCTGTAGTTCTCTGCTTCATAGGTTAGAAACTTATTTTAATATTTTGTGGCTAAGCACAGTCCCGTCTTTTTCAAAAATAAAAATTTCCAACAAAAAAATGGTTGAATTGGCGTTGAATGTGGATTATAAGCGTTTTGCATTGGGGCTTCTGTTGTTTTAGATGAAATGGCTTCTACACAAATAATTAGTCCAGCTGAGGCAATGAAAGCTCTGTTTCCTTGCAGCCATTTGTATGAATTAACATTAAGTTTTAAAACAAAGTTGATTACAGTGGATCATGCTAAGTCTCATTTGGACATTTCCAAAGTTCTGTACCGGTTAGGCTGTGCTGCTTTACGCATTGACCTTCTAAAACTTTCCAAATTCCAAACATTTGCTGGGGGAAAGCAATTGGTTCATAAATCACTTTATTTCAATGGGACTGCTATAGCCAGCACGCACGGAACCATGTATCTTGTATTTACTTGTGAATTATACACCGCAGATGCTTCTTCAGCTCCTTCCTCTTCCTCCATGGGCGGTGCTTGCAGCTCCTTTACCACCTCTTCCAGCCCCACCATTTACTCTACCTCAGTCACCGACAGCAAGGCTATGCAAGTGGAGAGCTGCTCCTCAGCCGTGGGGGTAAGTACCCGAGGGGTAAGTGACAAGCAGTTAACCAGTCACACAGTCCAGCAGCAGCCGTCAACGCCGAAGAGACACACAGTCCTGTACATCTCGCCACCACCTGAGGACCTGCTGGACAACAGTCGGATGTCCTGCCAGGATGAGGGGTGTGGATTGGAGTCAGAGCAGAGCTGCAGTATGTGGATGGAGGATTCACCCTCCAACTTCAGTAACATGAGTACCAGTTCCTACAATGATAACACTGAGGTGCCACGTAAATCACGCAAACGAAATCCAAAGCAGAGGCCAGGGATCAAACGTCGAGATTGTGAAGAGTCCAACATGGATATATTTGATGCCGACAGTGCCAAAGCGCCTCACTATGTCCTTTCTCAGCTCAGCACGGACAGCAAAGGCAACTCAAAAGCAGGAAATGGGTTGGTATCTGCTTTTTTTTTTTTAAAGTTCTATCGCCATATGTAAACCCAAACTAATAAAACTCCCTCCACCCCCATCAAGTGTTCTGCTCAGGTTCTCACATAAATCCCCTCCCTTCTCTGCTGTTCCCTTTTGCATCCTAGCCCATGATACGTTCTCATTAGACTTGTTAATCTTTATTCAGAAGGTAAAGCTAAACTTTCCTGCAACAATTGGACGCAGCACTGATGAGCTCATCTGTATTGTTGTTTAAGTGAAATTCCTAAAAGATTGCACAATTCCATTTATAAAACGGCAGTGAAAATGTTATTGTATTTAAAAAGAAAGGCAGGAGCAGACTGGACGCACCCTGAATCTTAATGTTTTTTGCAGGATTTTATGTGAGGATTTCAGTCTGTGCACTTTACCTGCTTCCATTTGTTTCTTTCTCTATTTATCAAATAGAGCTATGGGAGCAGGAGTTAAGAGCTTGTTAAGATTTCTCATCATTTAAATTAACACATCTTACTTTTTTACAAAATGTTAAGATGATATGGTGAACCAACATTTTGTTTTTTCTTGTGAATTCACTTCTGTATTTGATTTTTTCAGAAATAAATCTCTAATCCTGTTTCTCTCTGTGCTTCTGGGTTGTGTGCATGCGTGTGTCTGTATGTGGGCACACCTGGGTGGTGGTCTCTCATCTCTCCCACTTCACACTGTTCACTAAACGCATTTCCGTAGCTGCTTACAGAGGAAAAGGTCCATCAGTTTACAACAGTGTGTTGGTACATTTATTTTTTTATTTCATTTTTTAGTTTGTGGCTTTAGTACTATGAAGGTGGATGGTCAAGGGGATAGGTTTGGCTTTTTAATTTTGTTTTTATTTGGGGGGGAGCATTTTGTTTCTGTTTTTACTTTTATGTATGTGCTCGCAGTACGTTCTAATGTTCATCACAGTAATGGTGAATATTAAAACCTCACTGATGGGAAAGATGATGAACTCCTCATATTCCAAAGGGAAAGAGCCTGGCGTCTGTATTCCCAGGGACATTGCAGTTCCATACTTAAAATTTCACTGTGAGAAAGTGATTCTGAGAAACTCTCCAGAGTGTGCTGGCCTGGGCAGCGCGTCGGGAGCAGCCGGGCTGGTTGGTACCCGGAGCGCCGGCTCTGCCGCCTGCTCCCATCTGCTGCTCCCTCCTTGCGGCCACGCTAAGCTTGGCTGTGGCTGTCCAGCATCTCTTGTTTCCACCAGCTAAAACTGATGATAAAGTAAAACACGAGTACCTGCTAGAGCCAAAGAAGGAAACCAGCTCTGTAAAGCAGCTGCTGGGAAGGAGCAAGCTGCCTCCACCCAGCACGAAGGAGGGCAGGCGCTGCCGCACCTTCTCGAAAGGCAGGAACTGTGTGACTGTAAAACGGTCTCTGGACAGAAAGCAGCGGTTTAGTGAACTCGGGAAGAATATCTGTGATCTCAATCTAACATCACAAGACTGTAACATTCCCTAAAATATCAGGGGCTAACCAGCGAACATCCGTCAGTACTGTCAGCAACTCTCTGAACGCAGGGAGAGAGAAGATCATTTTTTTCCTCATCTGTCGTGCGCAGGCGGGATGGAACTGCAGCAAAACTGATGTAGCAGCAGTGTCCTTTTCGGTAAACGCTCTGGGATGAGAAATGGCCAAAATATTAGAAAACTGACTTCTGCTGTTAGAACATGGAGATGTAGCGTTACAAATCTAGGTCACAGCAGTCACTGGTTTTTTTTTTTCCCCTGACTTTCCAGCCTGACGGAGTTCAGCCGAGGGAGTTCATGCACTTTTGGCTTTAAGAAAAGAGCAAGGAAAGTGCCTGTGCTGATCTGTGCCGGGGAGCTAGCGTTTGCCTCAAAAGGGGCTTCTGGGTGGTTGTCTTTAAGAGGTAGGAAGGAAAGGAATATATTCCTGGGGAAACTTAGAATTTGTGAAAGCTGTTTTAGAAACAGGTTTATTGGTGGTGATTTAGGGCAGCGAGTCTCGGATTTCTGACCTGCTCGGTCTCACTTTCGCTTTTGGGTCTTCCCTGGAAACGGGCCCAGGGAACCTTAGGTCAGGAGATTTCTTTTAGCGGAGTCAGGGGGTTTGCCACGTGCATTTCTTTTTTAGAGAAGTGCTGACTTTGAGGAGACATTGTCTGGTAGCAGTTAAACTAATAAATAAATGTGTGTGTGAAATCCTTCACTGCCTGTATGCGCGTGGATATAAATGAACTAAATTAAAAGGATGTGTAAACGATACATCCTCCTAATTTGAGAGGAAAGACCCCTGAGAAGTTCTGGTGGGTGCTTTACAATTGCTGTCAAGTTCAGCTCATCTGCTTGAAAGTAGTGATCCCTTTAGGTTTCTAGAGGGAAAACTTTCAAAATAATTGTTAGGCAATGTCTCTTTGCATAAACACACCGATGTATAGAACACTAGTGTGTTGACAATTACGGTAACTTGAGTGTGAAGAGTAACGTCAGGAGAACATGGGGTTGCGTTGGAGAGGCCAAGGTGCTAACGTCACGCTGCTGAAACTTCGCATTTTGCGTGTTAAAAGTGACACCCTGGCGTTTGCGGGAGCCGAGCGTGCCCAGCGTTCCTTGTGTTCCCTGGGGGAAGCTAAGGGGTTGTAGCTGTGCGATTTAAAATCCCGAGTGAGAAAAAGAGAAGATACTCACTGAAAGTCCTTAAATTTAATCCTTTTAATTGCTATTGCCTTGGAGTCATGTCCTGGCAGGAAGAGTAGAGCAAATGGTTATCCTACGAGCTTGAGTTTGATTAACTTGTGCAGAAGCAGAGAGCATAGTGGTGTCAACTGCCGTTTATTTAGTGTACTGCAGGTTTGGTGTAGGCTACATTGAAGAATTTTGTCCCTTTGATTTTCCTAGAAGGAGGTATGTTTTATTTTTTTAAACAGCGTGTTTGGCTAGACCGTGGCAGAGTGACTGGGGCTCCTGGGCAGAACGGTGGTACTCCGGCAGCCCGTACCCTCTCGACCTGCCTCGCTGCTGTTTGGTGGTTGAAGACGAGGGTGAGGCAGCCGGGGCTCCCCAGGGACACGCTGGGCATCCAGCTGGGGCTCAGCCGGGTGAGCGGGAGCCTCTCTGGGTGTTAACCACGAACAGAAAAATTGTGAATGAAATTCCTGCAAAGCACAGACCTGCTGCCAGCTCAGCAGTGTACGTTCTAACCCTTTAGGATGTGTGTTAAAAGGTTTGGGAACGCTTAGTAGAAATAAGAGCGTGACAAATAGGACTTTTGGGGGTAGGAGGTGTGGTGGAATTGGGGCAAAGTGCCCGACCCTCCCCGGGCAGGAGGAGGCCATGGCCCAGGGACAGCGTGGGGCCAGGCTGCGCAGGGGCTGGGAGCCCTTCAAGGGGTCTGGGGGCCGTGTGGCCTTGTGCTGGGTGCTGCACGGCAGGAGTGCTGGTGTTCGTTAGTATAAATCAGGTGGTAACTGGGATGAGAGCACTGCGGGTTGCCCCAGCCTTCAGGGCAGTGGTAGCTCCTGCAGGCACAGGGCGCACAGTAAGCGATTGTGAAGACAAAGTGTTTCTTTCACCCTTCTCCAGAAGAAAAAATCCGGGATGAATTATTTCCGTATGTTGCACATTGAAACAGGATTTGTTTTTTAAACAAGTCACACCTGTCTTTTTAAACTGCTTTCTTCAGAGTCATTAGCTGTTAGAAACTGCTTTTTGGTAGTGAAAGAGAATATGACATTGGCATGAATTCCCGGAGCCTTTTCCTGCCTGTCCCGTTTGCCATGCCGTGGTTCCATCTGCTAATGAGCTTGTGAGACTTCGGTTCAGGTTCATTATACAAACCTGCTCTGTACAAGATCGAGAGTTATTTTTCCATTGCACCTTAAAGCAAACACAAAATAAATCACGTGATGTTATACTTTGGAGGGCTTCTTCGTTCAGGTTTTAATTATGGAACTGAGCACAAGACACAGCTTACGGTACGCACCAGGGAAGGAACAGTCCTTTCGCATACGCTGCGGATTGAAAATTGGTGCAAATATGTCAAAGCTTTTTGCAATAGCTAATTTGATTTTAACGTAAATTTATCAATCTGTTTTGGCAGAAATTAGTGTTTGAGTTTGCACGGATATGCAAGTTCAGTTGGAGACAGGCATGAGGCTGTTTTCCTATTTAAAGAAGTTCCATTTAACTTTAAATCCATCCAGTGTGTGTGTGTACATCCCTGTATTTGTTGCAGAAGCGAAGCAGTGTATTCAGATAATACCAGGCTGTATCACGTACTGTGGAAAGGCAGGTTACGAGCCTTCTTCTGTTTGTTAACATAGTTCAATGCTAATTGCTTTTCCCTTCCTTTATGTTTGCTCTCTGAAAAGCAGTTCCTATTTGCGCTGGCTGGAGGAGGCAGGGAAGCACCGTTCCTCTTCATCCTGCAGGTCTCCTTCTCTGCCAGAAAGAGAATTCCAGAGTTTGCTCTCAGCTGTGAACCTTCTATCCGTTAATATACACTCTTTATCTTCTAGCTTCTCTGTATTTAGTTTCTTTTTATTGGGGAGCTGCTTCTAACATCTTCTTAATGGTCTGCTTCAATTTCCCAGAGCATCAGAGACCCAGAAGGGAGCTGGAGGGAAGAAGACCCCAATGTTGTGTGGTCAGTATCCGACCAAGAGTGAGGGGAAGGAGCTGAAGATAGTGGTACAGCCGGAAACCCAGCACAGGGCTCGTTATCTGACCGAAGGCAGCCGAGGCTCAGTGAAAGACCGGACACAGCAGGGCTTTCCGACTGTGAAGGTAGGCTGGGTAGTGACAGGCGCTACGGCGACTCCTTTCCGGTGGATGCTTTAGTAGAGCGGGAGCTGGGTCTGTTCAGATCTAGAATCTATTTTTAGAGGGAAGAGGGGAGACTTTGCAGTCTCTCTGCTGTAGAAACTGTACTGTCTTCTTGCAGGTAACAAGAAGTCTTATTTGCATCACAAAGTTGTGGGAGGAAGCAAGCTTTATGTCAAGGCAATGATATATCATCTGTGTTAGACTCTAGCAACTGTGTAAATAGACACTTGAAGCATACAAAAGTAGGACACTGAAATGCTCTGTTTGGTTGCTGATGACATTGTGTCATCATTATGCCTTATTGGTGAGGACATAAAGCTAGATTTTGTGTAAAAAAAAAAAATCAGAAGTGGTTTTTTTTGGTTTTTTTTGGTTTTTTTTGTTTTTTTAGTGAGAAGTATCTGAATCCACATATCCAGTGAGAGTCCCAGAGATCTAACTGGGGTGTGCTTTATGGGTCGCACTGCTCAGTAGGTCAGCAGTGGTGAAGTACCTGTGGGGCAGTGGAACTGGAGATGGGGGAAGAAGAGAGGAAGCAGTTGTATGCACGCTTCACAGACACAGCCTGTTTCCTGTGTGGACACTTGGATGCCTCAGAGTTTGGGTGTTGATGGTCACTTGCTCCGAGGCAGAGATGAGTGGCGCGTGGGACTGGATTGTGTCCTCGGTCCTGGTCAGATGGAAGGATTGGGATAGAGCAGATGCAGTCTGGCATCCTGGCTGTGTAGCTGCTTTCTGCAGCAGGCAGTTAGCTGCTTTGTTCGCCTTGCTTCATTTGGAGGGGGGAAAAGGGCGACTGATGCAATTCACCTCACTCAAAGGTCACGATTCGGAATCGTTGGTGGTGAGGCTTGCCAGCCCGCTGAGGAGGGCTTTGCTGGGAGTTTGTGAGAGGATGGGGACCAAAGCCCAGAAGGGAAGGAGGAGCTACAAATGGAGGAGGAAGACGAGGCAACAAAGAGCTCTTTCACGTTCCTGCGCAGAAGGGAGGACGTTCAGAGGCTGCTCTCCAGTGGCTGCACACCGGTGCACAGAGGGGGGATTTGCAGATCTTGTTTCTTCCCTTGTGTAGTCACAGGGCGGTGACTTGATGGGAATCGCAGAGACTTGGGGCAGAGTACGTGGCTGGAATGTGCCCGTGGTGGACGTGCAGCTGCTGTCGAGAAAGAAGAGAGCACATCGTGTGTCATAAGGAGCTCCCCAACTGCACAGACCTCCAGCGTTCGGTTGGAGACTGGCCTGTTGAGACCAGAGGAGGGAGGAGGCTCCGGGATAATGCTTTGGTGTCTGTTACAGACTGCCTGACTGAGACGATAATAGAAGATGCTTTCTATAGGTAACTAGCAGGAATCTCCTGCTCACAGACCTCTCTCGTCGTGAAAGGTTTCAGCCATCTGCAAATCTACCTGGTGGGAGCAATCGAAGAACTTAAGAACTGTGCTCGTGAAGGTTTCCTAATGCAAGTGGTAGAGAGGCTTACCAGGAATAGTGCTGGACTTGACTTAAACGGAGAAAACCAGAAGAACTGATGTGAAGTATCATCACAGAAGTTGCAGCGACCACAGTACGAGTGTGAGAGTGGACACCAAGCTGAATGCAAGCCAGCCTTGCACACTCCCTGGAACTAAGGCGGGTGGTGTCCTGGTTATACTGGGAGGAGTGTGGGCAGCAGGTCGAGTGAGTAGACAACTGTGTTTGTTGTCCTACAAATAAGAAAGATGAAAGACATTTCTTTCATACTCTTTCTTAGCTATGCACTTTGAGAAAGCAGCAAAGCAGTTCTCAATCCAAGAAATGTTTGTTTATGGTACAGCCCTTAAAATTTGTGCTGACTACTGCTGACAGAGTATAGAAGTATGCTTATCTTCAGTGTTCAGCACTGCTGGAAACATCTCCCACACTTTGTTCAGTCCTCCCGAGTAATGTAGAAATCCGGTAAAGTTTCGTGAGAAAAGAATCCGTTCATACAGTCCTGTTGCTATGGCGATGTAGTGCTCATTTATGTGAATTTTCTTAATGGGCCTTTGTTCCTCTGAATTTCCTTTTAATTTCATCCATCAGTGAAAATTCTGTTTGGAAGAGTCTCGTGTTACTGAATTCCTGGAAGCTCAAGCTTACTTAGCCAGTAGGCAAACTGGTTCCTACCCTGCATGGAGGCTCTGCCGGGGCTGGAGTCAGTGGATCTTCAGGAAATCTGAGCTAGTGGGAAAAGATACCAAGTTCGTGTGGTTGGACCGTACCATCCTTCATCCCATTCCTCCCCCTGCCGTCCTCCTCATCCTGCTCTGACTCATCCAGTGCTTTTGCAAGCGTTCGTCAATTTTAATCAGGTTTCACAAAGATCACAAGGTGCAGCTGGCATGGAGACGGGATCCTGGAAGCGTAGCCTGCTGATTGATTGATCGGTGTGCACGTACTGACCGACACATGCTCGTCAGCTTTGGAACCAGCCTCAGCAAACGTGTTTCTCGGTGCTGGTGTGGAAGGAAGATCCTGGGAAGAGATGGGGAAATAAGTCACGGCGGGGGTGAGGGATCATAAGAGAGCTGAAAGTTGGAGTTGGGGTAGTTCTGGATGAAGATAGATAGGATTCAAGCTGGCTTAAAATTAACAATAATAGTTTAAAAAATAATTTCACCTGTGTATTAAATGACTGACTTGTCTCTTAATGGAACAACAAATGACAAAAAAAACAAAATGTTAGTTTTTTTTTTTTAATAAACTAGGCAAAATTTTTTATTCCTGCTTTCCTTGGGATTGTTTCCAGCAACACTGGGAGCAGATTGCCTTCAAGCTCAGCTGCATAAAATGTTTCTTGTTTTAATGAAGAGGCGTTGCTGGCCAGTTGCAATATTTAATTTGCGTTGCTGTGTTTCAGCTGGAAGGTCACAACGAGCCGGTGGTGCTGCAGGTATTCGTGGGGAACGACTCCGGTCGAGTGAAGCCGCACGGGTTCTACCAGGCCTGCAGAGTTACTGGGAGAAACACTACCCCCTGCAAGGAGGTGGATATTGAGGGGACCACTGTTATCGAGGTTGGACTGGACCCGAGCAACAATATGACACTTGCGTAAGTAGCTTATTTTTTTTTTTTTTTTTTTTTACAAAAAAATTTATCTATTAACTTGTTTTCAGCAACTGATTTTCCTTTTTCGATTGGATGGTTTGGCAGTTGAAAGTCTGACCATCTTGGCACACACCAGGCACTTAGCGAAGCTACATGTATAAGAAAAACTTTAGAACTGCATTCTCCATTTGTGTGTTATAATTAACGCTTACTCTGGTCTTCCCTGAAACTTTGTCAGTTAACTTTGTTACGTTAGGTTCCTGTACATTTGAATAATAACGAACGTATTGAAGCACTATGTGAACTATAAACTGGCCACTGGTTGTCTTGTCTTCTAACAAGTGCAGAATTGCTAGTTGGGAGAGGGAAGGAGAATATTGCACCTTCGGATGCTGGGAGGTGTGCGAAGCGAGGCTGAACTCTGGCTTTTCTCCTCTCGTGCTTTGCTTGTTCCACTTCTGTCGTTTCCACCGGCCAGTCCTTTGCCAGGGAAGCCTCCTGCTCTGCTCTCTTCACAGAGCTGCTCTGGGCAGGTCCGGGCAGCGCTCTGGGTCAGTTCCGATGTGGGCAGGGCACGGAGGGAGGGATGCCCTCTGTCTGATGGCAGGAGGTCTTTGAGCGGGTGGCCTCACCTGCCTGTGTGGTTTAGATCTCCCAAGAAACTTTGGATAGAAGCAATTCCTTAATAAGCTTTTTACGTGTCTCTTAATATACGGAAAGGGAGTGATCTTTCAAAGCCTTCTTTTAACGCGTGTGTGGTTGAAAGCTGCCACTCTTTACTTACAGGTTTGTCTTGTGTCAAGAAAAGAAACTTTTCTTCAATCGACAGTGTCTGCTTCTTAAGCAGGATAATACAGTTTACTAATAGACTGAATCAATTTGATTTTATTGATATAAAATATATTCCCGTGATATGTTTGGAAACTGCCTCTTAGAGAGGGACTTTATAATTGTCCTCAAGTCTTAACGTCAAACTGTGTAACTATGGAGACACCAGAAAGATGATTTTGGATTATCTAGGAAGAAGAGTTTTGCCCTGGCTGTTCTCTCAAAAGATGTCTTGATGTCTCAGCAGCAATCTTCCTGGTATTTCAGTGATGCTGTAGCACCACTGTTGATGGTAACACCAGGGCCAGCTTCTGCGTCACTCTCTCCCCTCCTCTCTGCTCCCTGCCTGCTCCTTGTTGGCCCTGACGCAGCACAAAGCTTCACTCACATTACGTGTCAGATGGCCTCTGTACTTTTCGGATGTAGGGCCTGAGATCCTGGTACCTTGACAATATTCTTCTTCTTAACGCACCAGGCAGTGTTTGGGGTTGGTTTGGTTGGTTGGTTGCTTGCAATCATTTTGCATCTAGCATGTCTTGCTGCACATCAGCCCTGCGTCGCTCTCACCCTGGCCCTGTGTACGTTTCCTGCAGGACCACAGTTTTGGTATGACCTATCTGTCACCCCCAAGTTCCACTGAGCATTAAAAATAATGTGACTACAGTAAGTTTCCTTCTACTACTGCTTTAAGTGAACGCAGAATATTTTGTAGTAACAATGCTGCAAACCCAGATCTAGCCCCAGGAATGAAGAATGAAGAGCTGTGATTGTAAATTGGATGCTTACCAGAATTACTTTGTTACTCTGCATTTTCTGTTTTATTCCTGTGACTTCCGTATTCTTTCCTCCCGTGATTCATCATCCAAATGACGTAGGGTTGAACTGAAAACCAGGCTGTGTAGTGAGAAAGGTCATGTAGAGATTTCATGTAAATAATAAAAAAATCTAATCATATTTCAGTAATTACTGCAAGAGTTTTGACTTTGTGGTTTACGTAACTACTTGAAAGATTATTAAAGATGCTGAACTTATTAAACTCTCAACTATTTTGTGTTGTCAGGGTTGATTGCGTGGGAATACTGAAGCTGAGAAATGCTGATGTTGAAGCTAGGATAGGGATTGCTGGTTCAAAGAAAAAAAGCACACGTGCTAGGCTGGTGTTCCGTGTTAACATCACCCGCAAAGATGGTTCAACTTTGACTCTTCAGACACCTTCCTCCCCAATTTTGTGCAGTAAGTATCAAAATAAAAGGTTGGTATTAGAGGACTCTGGATTTTAGCGTGATTGCCATAAAATGCCTTGTGGGGGGAAGAAGAATGTTAATGTGTGATGGTTTCAGAACTGCCGTGGCTGAGGTCATGTGCATTGATCTTTATTTGGGGTGGGGTGTTAGTTAGATGACTGGCCAGTATTTGACAGGAGTTACAACTTCTATTAAATGAATTTTTGCCTTTTAAAAGATAAGAATTTTTGTTATGATTGCTTTGAAGTTACTGTATGACTTTTTTTGGTACACGTTGTAACCTCTTCTGTATGGTCGTGTTCATCTGCCAGCTTTCAGCGGTGGAAGGATGTCTGATAGTGAGCATGGCTCTTGGTGGTCGTGGTGGTTTGTTGGACCAGAGGCTGAATCTCTTCTGGTTCAGTGCAAGAATGAAACCTTTTATAGCGGTTCATTCAAATGCCCTGTTTAGCACGGAGCACAGATGGCTGCATGGGCTGGTGAGGTTACACTGAACAACGGGGAACGTGAGAGCGGAGGGGGCTGCAGGACACGGGGGGCTGCCGGTGCACATGGCTTCCAGTTGCAGGGAATTGTGCTCATCAGCAAAGAGAAGAGAGGGAGGTGTGTTTGGTACAGCTGTTGGTGGGATTACTGATCTGTCTTGATGAACAAGATGATGGCAGAGCTTTGTCTCCACACATGGAACGTAGTATGATTGTGCAGGCTCCTGCGTGCTTGTGTTGGGCTCTTGTCATTGTGTCAGAAGTTACTGGGTTTTGGTGTTTTGGGCATTTTGTTTTTTTCCCCTAAGCACTGTCAGTACCTATTGTGTCAGGACTCCTATTCCCCTCCTCAGAGTCTGCAGCTTTGTTGCCAGCAAGGGAAGAGATTGGAAGAGAAGATAATTAGAAACGTGAGCGTCCACATCAGCCACCAGCAGGCGGTTCCAGTGCTGCAGGCAGCAGGCGGTTCGGCAGATGTGCCGTGTAGCCCGGCTCTCCTTCCAGCGTTCTGCTCTTGCAGAGACTCGGGGAGAGCAGGGGCTCTGCAAAAGCCCTGAAAAGGCTGATAACCAAAGACACAGCGCTCTCCTCCTCTCGCCAGCCGTGTTCTGCGCTCTAGGCAGTGGGTTGACATCTGGGGTGCTCTTGGTTGTCTCTGTACCCCCTTCCAGTCAGTCTAGCACTGCAGTATCTGATATTAATTTTCATATTTGAGAAAAAAACCATTTTCTATAAAATCTCCAAAAGCTATTTCTATGTACATTTTGTTTGTATCATTAACTTACTGGTTAATGATAAAATTACATAAATCATAGCAGAAATGGGAACGGAAATAATCTGGTGTTTCCTTAAACACGTAACAATCCAAAACATTGGAAGTAGAAGCTGGGACCCTGAGATCTTTTAGAGACCGATTTTAAAGGAGGGTGTTTAGCTAAAAAAGCCGTGTGTGATGCACCTCCTGCCTAGCGTGTTGGTAAGGGCATCCCAGCGCTGGTTTGGGAGGGTTCCTGGGGGTTTCATACTTTGTTGAATGCATCCATCTATACCTGTAACACTAGTGGCTGTGTTTGGTAAGAAAATCTTCCTGATTGTGCCAGTAGCTAAGAGATTGCCCAGGAATTTTGTAACATCTTCATTTCTGGAAGTGAAAACTGAAGAAACAAAATCCTGTGGTTAGACGTGTGTCTTTGAGGAGTGATGTGGGTAAACCGACTGTGGTGTAAAGGTTGAGAGGGGGATTCCTGAGGGATCTGTGCTCTGCTCTCTTAACTTACTCCGAAGTTCTAGTGACTTGCAGTGGACTTCAGCCAACCCAATACTGTTGGGACATAGATACTGGCTGGTCAATATGGCACAAAATCTAGTCGTTTATTGTCTTATAAATTACTTCCTTCAGCACATGAATCCTGTTTGTCTGCTCCATCCGGGTACCGATGTGGACTGTACCCTCTCGTCGTGTTCCCGTTTTCACTCCTCAGAGCCTCTCTGTGTTGTGTTTCATAACGAATATGACTGTCAAAGCTGCAGTAGTGTTCCTGAAACCGTAGGAAGGACATTAAGTGGATGCAGACTCTACTGAAATTCTGTTTTCAATAGAATTTGTTAACTTGCTAGCAAACCTAAATCCAGTTACTCTTTGCTGAGGTTCATGTGCCTTGAGCACATTCAGTAGTTGCGTAATGGTTGCCTGGGAACCCGCGGCAACAGTTGTAGAAAAATCCTTTCTGAAAGGTCACTAAATGATCTGGAGTGTTACAGTCTGCGTGGTCTCCTGTGTAGCAAGCCCAGAGCATGCTGTTATCAAACACTGAACGTGGGCACAAGTACAAGCTGATGCCACGGGGATTTTTTGGTGAACATAAAAGGTGGTTGAGAAACCCTTATTAGAAACTGGAATTATTTTATAACGTACTGAATGTGAGCAAGTCGAAATACGTTATTTTAAAACGTATGTCTGTAGTTAAATTGTCTTTGGTGCTCATTTTCGTTTAACGCACGTGGTCTTACTTCATTTATGCTTTAGGAAGCAAAGCACTAGTTTGCCACAGAGACTGTTTGTGATGTTACATAAACCATCGCCTGGATCGCTGGTGGGGGGACAGAGGGTTCCAGGGACACGTGTTTGTGAGCTGCGCTCTCTGCTAGTGTTTAGGATATACATTGCCGTAATCCCCATCTGCAGGAAGGATTTGTAGTGGCTGCAGTGTAGAGGTCCAGAAAGCCATGGAATCACAGAAGGGTTTGGCTTGGAAGGGCCCTTAATGGTCATCGAGTTCCAACCCCGTGCCATGGGCAGGGACACCGGGACACCTCCCGCTGGCCCAGGTTGCCCAGAGCCTTGGGTCAGTTCTTGCACCAGCCGGAAAGCTGCGTCGTGGGAAGAAAATCTGAAAAAAACCCAGGAAACACGGAAATTACTACATCTACCCTTTTGCATAGCAGAACAAAATAACTTGATAAAAGATGTTTTAGTGAGCTCAGGGATAAGTGTGAAGGCGTGCTTCAGCTGGAGCTAGGGGCTGATCCCTTCGCTCATCACGCTCTGTGCCGGGGAATTACAGAACCAGACTTTCTTCTCTCCTGATGCTCCTTGAGCTTTAGCTCAAACACTGAAAGTGTTGTTTTGAAGATTTAATAAATGGAGGAGAAAAGGGAAAAGGTTCTTAGTGGATCTAAGTGTGGTTTTTGTGAGGTCGTTACGTTTAGTGAGGAGATAACAGAAGCAGTTGTCTTCTGAAAAGTTCTGTCACAAGGGATATAGAAAAAGGAAGAAGCTTGGGAATTATTTTGTTCTTTCCTTTATAATCCTGTAAGTAAACGCTTTTTGTCTTGGATGTTGGTATTTTCTTGATTTCAAACTCTCTGTTTTTCCGATTGCAGCTCAACCAGCAGGAGTCCCAGAGATCCTCAAGAAGAGCCTGCACAGCTGTTCCGTGAAGGGGGAGGAGGAGGTTTTTCTGATTGGCAAGAACTTTCTAAAGGGAACAAAAGTGATTTTCCAAGAGAACGTTTCTGGTTAGTGTGAAAGCAATAACGGCTGGGGGCGCTGAGGGGACCCTGGTGTTGGGTTTACGTTGGTTGATAAAGTTTAGCTGTAGAGAGCGAACTGAGCAGCAGAACCAAAGGCACTAAAATAACTTGCTTGATATGGATGTGCAATAAATTATGGTTTTAACTTTCATTTAGATGAGAATTCTTGGAAGGCAGAAGCTGAAATAGACATGGAATTATTTCATCAGGTACCTTATTATTGTTACTTTTATGTAAGAAAAAAATGAATAAGCCTTTCCCTCTTCCTGTCCGCTTCTAGCAAGAACATTCCTTCAGACAAGTTCTCTAGTGAGTCTGGTGGAGTGTCACTGGGTTGGTTTACACAAGTCTGGTTGTTCAGTTTCTAGCTGAGAACTCGGATGCCGCAGCAGGAGTGTGGTGTGTGGCGGGCAGGCGGGTGGGGAATCGGCGGATCACTCATCGCTGTTGTTGCTGATGAATGATTGCAGGACTATTTTTTGCTGCCTGCTCAGTGTTAAAGCCACTTAGGTGTAACGTGAAACTGCATCCTCCGTCTGTGTGCACTGGAGACGAGACTCGGCAGAAGGGTGCAGTGTCTGCGTCCGGCAGAACTCGGTGGCAGGGTGACTGCAGTCGGTCAGGCGCCTTAGGCACAAGCTTCTGTTCAAAGTGCTGGACTTGATGTGTCTCTCCTTTCTGCGCTTTCCCTTTGAGCTGTAAGCTGCCAGTGAGCACCACACGGGCAGGTTGTTCAAGTCTCTTCCAGCCCAAGTTGCTGGTTTACTTCCCTGGAAGTGTCACTTGGTCACGTTTCCCCCAGTGTCTTTGGTTTCTGTGGTGTTTCATCGGTCTTTGTTTTGATGGATGTAAATGCAATTAAGGTCAATAGTAATGAAATAAAGTTTCTAATGTGATTTTTTAAAAATTATTTTTGCATTGCAGAATCACCTTATTGTGAAGGTGCCACCATATCATGACCAGCAAATAACCTCCGCTGTTTCTGTGGGAATATATGTGGTGACCAACGCTGGCCGATCACACGACGTGCAGCCGTTCACGTACACTCCAGATACATGTATGTCAAACACAGCACTGGAGGAAGGAGTGGGCTTTTGCCTGCTAAGCTTCTGATTTCTGATTTCATAGTCTTTAGTCCATACAAGAGCAATGTTAAGTAATGTCTTTTCGAACTCCTCTTGCTGGCAAGGTTTGCTCTGATAAATAATAAAATCTGAAGGCTTGGCTTTTCTCGCTCATGTGGCGAGTATCTCAGATTCCAGCTGCGTGGAGACAGCTGTTTTTATAAAGCAGCATCCATTTCTAGTGTAAGGTTCGAAATGGAGCTGACACATTACATACAGTGCACCAAATACACCCAAAAAATAGCACCAAGCTTTGTCCTGGGGAAAGCTGAAGTTTGACCGTATCATGTATTTTCTTGGTGTATTTATCTATATTTCAATACACAGTGCACAAGTTTGTGTAGGTTTCAAAGAACCTTGATTCCTTAAGATTTAAGTGACTGTTTTGGTTTGCTTTGGGTTTTTTTGCTTGTTTGCTCTTCTAATACAAGGAAGTTCTCAATGTGTTTTGTCTCAACAGCTGGTACTCTGAATGTTAATGTGAAGAAGGAAATCTCCAGCCCAGCCCAACATTGTCCTTTTGAAGAGGCGATGAAAGGTACTGCATTGATTCTTATCGTTGTTGTTAATAGTGGAACTATAAATTCCTACCCAGATTGGGAGGAATGAATCCTGGGAAGATAAATCTGTGCGTATAAAATCTGGCCATGTTCTTACAGTGAGGTTTGTTTTCTTATTCTGAATATTTTACTTTGTATTCCTTCGAGTATATTTTAACATGAGGTAGAATAGAACAAAAACTTTGCAAAAAATAATATTTTTTTAAAAAATTAGTTTTTCATGCCTCAGGCCCTGCAGTCTAATCTTCATTTAGTATATTTGTGAGTGAAGAAAAAAAAGGAAGAAGCCTGAGATGGCAGTTAATACGAAGGACTTAGGAACTGAGTAGTGTTAATTTAGAGCAAAAACACACATAGAGGTAGCGGTGGGGATCAACTGAGTACTGAAAACCATAAATGTGCCAACTTACTATTTTTTGGAAGTTGTCCCATGGTTTTATGACTGCTTTCTGTGGGTCTGGGTACGAATGCTGACTCTGGCAATTTCAGCTTATCACCTACAGTGAGGTTTTTTTTTTTTCTTCTGACCATTCTGCCCGTGCAAAGTTTGTCGTTTTGTTCAAGGGAGCAAGTTTTAGGTTGGCCTGGATTGTAAGTGTGAAGTGAGTTGATCCTTCTGCTTTTGGAATAAAGTAGAGGAAGGAAGTCTTACTTGATTGTTCAAAGGATGGCAGTGTAGAGCGGTTAATGGAAATTTCCATCGCCTGCTCTGGAGAAGGCAGGTTGAGAGGTAAGCAAACGAACAGTGTGATCACAGGTTTGATAGGAATCCATCGCTTCAGGTTAAAATCGTGAAGCTCGTGTTTGAAGTTAATAGCTTGGTCTTGGCAGGGGATGTATTTACAGGTTGACTTTACAACTTGTTAGGGAGGAGGAATACAAGACATGATGAGTTTCAACCTGCAGAGAATAACATGCAAAAATATTTAGGGCAATGAAAGAAGCTAATAAAAGGACTGTTGAAAAGACTGGTAAAAGGACGGGTAAGAGATGAGGAAAAGAATAACTGATGTATCAGGGCAAGCCTGACACCCATCTCATTTAGTGTGGAGGCTTAACCACGGGAAGACACCAACTGCTTCAGGAGAACATCTGCTGTTCATAAGAACACGCTGTGCTGCTTCGCTTGCTTCGTGTCCTCCATTTAATTTATGCAGTAAAGCTTAATTTACTTTTTTGTGTGGGTTTCCTGCTAGCCAGCTCTTTTTTGACGGTTCATTCCTGTACCTGTTCTGTTCAAGGTTGATCATAAACCAGAGGTCAGACACTTTTGTCTGTTTTCTGAACGTTGTCTCTGCGTATGTCCCAGCCCATCCTTCCTCACCCCTCTGAAAGGCTAAAAACCCGGTGGGGATCCAGTGGCTTCCCAAAGCCGTTACAGAGTCTCAGCTCTGACATCTTAAGAGCCTGCAGATTTGGCAGGTTTCAATGACAAGTTTAATTCTAGGGCGTTCTGTCCAGCCGGGGGGAGCTGCGGCTGCACGGGCAGCCGTGTCGTTCAGGTCTGTGCCTCTCACATCAAAGCAGCGCTGGAGCGTTGTTTCCAGGTGGTTAGTGCTGGTTTCAGTTTCCAACTTTGGGGGAAAAGGGAAAGAGGGTGTGTATCCCTTGATAAGATGGTAACTGTGCAGAAGTTCTAAATTAGTCAAATAGTAAAAGAGCAAAACCACCAGTGCTTCACTGCTTTTGAAACTTCTTTATTAATCTCAGTTCTGTTTTTCATTCTTCCAACTGAGTACGTCACTGTGAACGAACATACCATGGCTAAAACTAACCATGGGGAATTTTTTAAAATTACTCAATTTTTTTATTGTTTCTGATGAACACAACATGATTAAGCCCATAGATGAGAAAAGCTTATAAATTGTGACTGTGGTATAGAAAAACACTGACTGCTGTCTGTACATCCAGTGCACGACTGGCTGTCCTGAGGGAGATGTATTTTCGAATACACTCCCTGCCAGCAGCACAGCCCAGCTCGTCGTGTCCCGGGATTTGGGTTTCTGGAGCCACTCCAGGCCTGTGAGTGAGCAGAAGGAGGGAAAGGGTTTGTTTGCCTGTTGGTATATGGACAACTGTTGCCCTACTGACGGCTGAGAATTTATTGCTGGAGACAGAAAATAACATTTCAGGAGAGAGTCTTTGGTTTTCCATAGAATAAACACACAAGGACTGTTACTGAGGACTTGGCCACCTTTCTGCTTTAAAAAAAATAGAAGAAATCTGGTAATCTGTGGAATGATGTCTTAAGCTTTTATGTTTGTAGTTGAAGCAGTTGGTGGATGGCCGTCCTGGTCCAGGAGGATATGAAATGGAAGAAAGGCAGAACTATGGCATCACTGTTAGTCTTAAAAATAACCTCTGAAGGGTTCAGGTTTTCTGGGATTATTTGAAGTATTCAGATGTTTACGATGATCTCTCTGCATATTAGCATCTCACGTGAGGATGAGGGTTCTTACGGCAGGGCTGAAAAGTGGACCGGGAAGCAGGCTGCCATAGTGAGTGTTGACTAATTCCACTGCCCTTCTTTTATCTTTATTTGTGACGGCAGCAGTGAAGGCCACTGGCTGTAACCTGGAGAAGGTGAACATTCTTCCTAGTGCCTTGATAACGCCACTCATGCCAAGCAGTATGATTAAGAATGAAGATGTGGCTCCGATGGAAGTAAGTGCGGAAAAAAGGTCTCCTCCTGTCTTCAAGGTAAGTGTGATGGTCACCTGAAGACGGACGCTTTAATGGTCTTGGTTTAATGGTCTTGGTTACATCTACCCATCAGTCCATGTTCTCTTTGTGGAGAGGAGAAATACAGGGAAAACGGCGTGTCCGAGATGGGTCTGAGCGAAGCGTATGGTCACAGAGTGTGACTGAAATAACGGATCGTTGCCTTTGAAAGTAACCTGTTCCCGCATTCAAACAGATCGATTGGGTAGTGGGATGATGATGGGCTTGTTCCTTGTCCTGTGACACAAAACTAGTAAATTACTGTAAGAATATTGTTTTAATCACTTCCTAGCAGGGCTTTCATTAAGTTGTACCTTGGCTCCTTCCTTGAAGTAGCATTTCCACTGCTAGTCTTTGCTTCCTCGTTTGGTTGGGTTTGAAGAGACACCAGATCTTCAGTCTGATCTTTCCTGAACATAGTGGATTGGTGGCAAACATAACCTGAGTGAGCTTACAGATTGCTTAATGTGTTGCTCTTTTCAGGCTTCAAATGTGGTTGGACCAACTCAGCAAACATTGGAAAACAGTATGTCCGGCATATCAACTTCTGCTTCCCATTTACCTTCTGAAAATGAAAACCAGCAGCAAATACAGCCGAAGGTGTATAATCCAGAGACACTAACTACTCTCCAAACACAGGACATTTCCCAGCCTGGTAGCTTTTCAGGAGTCTCTACTCCGGGTCAGCTGCAGAACAGCGATGCGTTAATGCAGCAAGCTGCCCAGTTCCAAACCAGAGATTCCCAGACCAGGGAAGTGTTGCAATCAGATGGCACAGTAGTCACTTTGTCACAATTAACCGATGCATCACAACAACAGCAATCTACTCTCTCAGAACCAGCACAGGCATTGCAGCAACAGATTTCATCAAGTATTTTCTCATCAGCGAGCGGCGTGAGTCAGTTACAGAACACTATACAGCAACTGCAAGCTGGAAATTTTCCAACTAACACTGCCACTGGCAGCAATAGGAATGTTGACTTGGTGCAACAGGTCTTGGAAGCTCAGCAGCAGTTATCTTCTGTTTTATTTTCTGGTTCAGACAGCAGTGAGGATGTTCAAGATCAGCTAAATGCAGATATCTTTCAGCAAGTTAGCCAGATACAAAATAGTGTCAATTCGGGGATATTCTCCTCATCAGACACAGCTGTCCACTCCAGAGCAGAGAGCCTTTTGCCTGGACGAGCTGAAAATGTTCACTCGCAGCCTGAAAATGCGTTGTCCAATCAACAGCAGCAGCAGCAACAGCAGCAGGCGATGGAGACTTCCGCCGCAATGGTGATAGGAATCCAGCAGAACATCTGCCAGGCTGCCACTCAGATGCAGTCTGATTTGTTCTCTCCAACGACTTCAGGGAACGGCGCCCTCCAACAGTCCCCTGTTTACCAGCAGGCTTCTCACATCATGAGTGGCTTATCAACAAGCGAAGACATGCAAATGCAGTGTGAATTATTCTCTTCATCTCCTGGTGTTTCTGGAAGTGAGACTGCTCCGGCTGCTCAGCAGCAGGTCTCCAACAACGGACCTGCTATGTTTCAGGCGTCGAATTCTGCAGATGGAGAAGAAGCTTCAGGTCAGAGTAAGCAGATGCAGAGCACCGTATTTCAGACCATGGTTCAAATGCAGCATAGTGGAGAGAGTCAGTCTCAAGTGAATCTCTTTTCATCTACCAAAAACATGATGACTGTTCAGGCAAGTGGAACTCAACAACAAGGAGGTGGTCTGTTCCAGCAGGGTGGAGAAATCATGTCCATTCAGTCCGGGAGCTTTATGCAGCAGTCTCCACATTCCCAAGCTCAGCTTTTTCACTCTCAGAATCCTATTGGTGATGCTCAAAATATATCCCAGGAAGCACAAGGCTCAATTTTTCACAGTCCAAATTCCATTGTCCACAACCAGGCCAGTACTAACTCCTCAGACCAGCTGCAGCCCCCGATGTTCCACTCGCAGAACGCCATGGGTGTACTGCAGAGCTCTCCGGTTCCCCAGGACCAGCAGTCTGCCAACATGTTCCTGTCCCAGAGTTCAATGAGCAACCCTGCAACTCAGGAAGAGCAGATGTCATTCTTCACAAGCCCAAATCCCATTTCTCCTCTTCAGACAGCAACAAACACCGAACAGCAGACTTCTTTCCAGCAGCAGACGCAGATATCCCATATCCAGAGCTCGATGCTTCCGCAGGAACAGCCCCAGACTCAGCCTGCTCAGCAAGGTTTGTTTCAGCCTCAAGTGTCGTTAGGCTCCATCCAGTCCAGTTCCATTCCCCAGAACCAACAAGGAGCTATCTTCCAGCCTCAGCATTCGATAGTTGCTATTCAGAGCAGTCCTCCATCGCAAGAGCAGCAGCAGCAGCAACAGCAGAACATGATGTTCAGTAATCAAAACGCAATGAGTACAATTGCTCCTCAAAAGCAGAACATGATTTTCAACCCAAATCAAAGCGCGGTTACCAGTCAGGAGCAACAAGGCCAGTCCATTTTTCATCCACAGAGTAACATGGCGTCGATGAACCAGGAGCAGCAGCCCATGCAGTTCCAGAGCCAGACCACAGTGTCTTCTCTTCAGAATCCTGGATCCAACCAGGCTGAAGCACAGCAGCCAGCCATCTTCCATAACTCACCCCAGATTCAGCTGGTCCAAGGGTCACCAAGTTCTCCGGAGCAGCAGGTCACCCTCTTCATCTCCTCAGCTTCCATGTCCGCCTTGCAGAGCAGCATGAGCCAGCCAGAGCTGCAGCAGTCTCCCATGTACTCGTCTCAGAACAGCATGGCAGGAATGCAAGGAGCTGCTTCTCCTCCACAGCAACAAGCTGCTTTATTTCACAACACAGCGGGAGGTGCTATCAACCAGCTGCAGAACTCTCCTGCTTCATCTCAGCAGACGTCGGGAATATTCCTGTTTGGCATTCAAAACAGTAAGTGCTAGATGCCCGATCCTGAGTCCACAGTTTAGAAGAGCTACTAACCAGAGGCCACGAGACAATGATTATTCAATTCTAAGATATTTCCTTACAAAATAAAAAGAAAATCCTGAAATAAGGTAGCACTACAATTGAGAATGTACATACTCTGAACGTACACTTATGTTGCTGGTTTTGCATGAGAACTCTTAGCGTAAATACCTGTTGGAGGTTTTACGTTTAGGATTAACGTGTGACAAAACCATCGTAGAGCTGTGTGTATATTTATACAGAAGTATTATATATAATATTGTTAACAATAGGCATGCAAATAATAAATAAAATACATGTACTCACAGGTATTTACATGTACTATGAAATTAATAAAGACGAAGGATGGGCGTGCTCAAGACTCACGCCATGTGATTTGATTTTAGAATCACAGAAAGGTTTGGGTTGGGAGGGACCTTAAGGATCCTCTCGTTCCAACACTTCCCACACAGTTGCTAGTCAGGGTGGGTGTAAGTAAGGAAGTTGGCCAATTCCCAGCATGTTCTAAGCTAATTTAAATTGTTCTTTGTTCTTCACTTACTGCTCGACAGACTGCGGGCAGCTGCTGCCGTCTGGAGCAGCGGCGTTGCCGGATGAGCTGATGGCTATCAGTCAGCAGGGCCAGCCGCAGGGCGAGGGACAAGCAGCAGTGCCAGCGCTGCTCTCCCAGCAGATAGCCGAGACTCCTCCGCTGCCGTCGGCTATGGCACCCAACCAGAACATTGAGAAAATAGATGATCTGCTCGTGTCATTGCAGAACCAGGGGAACAATATGGCTGGCTCGTTCTGATTAGTCAAGTAAGTGAAGTGTTTGGGCTTGGGGGTGTGTCACCGTGCTCGAAGAGATGAGCTGAAATACCAGCACTGCCCAATTCAGAGTATACTCCAGTGGAGTTACTGGAAACAGTGAGAGCTCAGAATTGGTGTGGAGCGGTTGGTTGAGACTGGGTCTTGTCATCCCATCTCTGTGTGTTTTGTCGTGGGCTGTTACAGTCCGGTGCGTTCTTGGGAGGGACGGTAGAGCACTGACAGCTTGGCAGCTTCTTGAGTGCCAAGAACCAGGAATTGGTTTTGCCCACAGTGTGTGACTTGGCTCTTGTTCACTGTGTTGCCATCCTAAATCCCCCGCAAGTTTCACTTCAGTGATACACTTCATTTTCTCATCTCAACTGCTTTGTGTGTGAAGTTTTGAACTTTAAAAAAAAAAAAGTGTGGAAGGAGGGTAATCCCGCTGTGTGAGAGTGCTGCTTTCTGATACAGTTTCACGTCTGCTTGTGAAGGATGTTTTCAAGATGAAGGAACTACATAAGAGCATGACTTTTGTTAGGTGTGCCTAACTTTCTGCTTGCTTGTTTTTTCCTGCAGAAATTCTGCGAAGAAGAATGCGATGATTTCCCAGATCCTCCCAGACCTTCCAGCTCCGGACTAGGCTGTGTGGAACTGATTGCTTCTCTCAGAAAGTGGCCCTCTTCTCTAAAGAGCACACACGTGGCCAATTGCAGCGTCTAGCACCTGAGGCTAGGAGCGTAGTACTTGGGATTTGTAGTGCCAATAATGCTGACAAGCTATGCTTTGTTTTCCTAGGGCATGGGAATGTCCTGTTACTAGATTCCAAAACCTCCTTCACAGCGGGGTGCTCTTTCAATGTAAAGCATATCTGATCAGTTATTATTGTTGGTAGAGGGTAATCCATGTTACCACGTTTACTTTTTTTTCCTCCTCTTGCTTCCCTCTTGACTAGAAAAACTTGTGAAGCGGAGACATCAAACGCCTGTGACATGAGCCATGCCTCGTGGCTGTCGGGAAGCGAAGGGATCGCGGGTTTCACCGCTGAGCGGGAGAGCCGATACCGCGGTTTGGTAATTGCAGTAGGTGGCAGTGAAAAGTGTTGGTAACTAATAAGCAGAGAATTGCTTCCTACTGCAGACAGCCAGAGGCGGGTGCTTCCCGTCTGAGAATGTGATTAACGGTTTTCCATGTCCTTTACGTGTAACTGTACCTAGAGCGAGGGTTGGGTGGCTCTAACAACATGAAGAAATGAGGGGGAGCTTAAATTCTGATTTAAAATGTTATCCTCTGAAATACCTTCAGCTTGAAAGGAACGTTCTGCCTGGCCGAGGAAAGAACTCCTCCGTGGGTCTCAGGCTGTCTGGGTTGGAACTTGGTACAGCTGCATCATCCATTCTCAAACCAGCCTTCTCCCTTTCCTTCCTCTCGTGATTTCCCTTCTCTCTCCCTCAGTTTCACATTGTGTTTTTAAAAAAGACATAAGTATCTTACTGGCTTTGAAGATGAGAAGCAGCTTTTGGGAATCCATGGCATTACGTTGCTTAGTCAGGAGAAGCTTTGACAAAGGATCAAGGATTAAGGAAAGAGGAAGGAATTTCTCCACCTCCTCCTCGGTGCAGGAATCCCCCTTAACCAGTCATTTTCCAGCTGTTACTGATGTAAATCTTCAGCTTGACTTTACTGCAAGTAGGGGGCAGATGACATCACTTTGAAGCATTCTTGAAAATTTCACTTCATCCTGAGCTGTTGCATCTGTGTAGCTGTTGAGCTCCTTGCAGCTTTGAAGTGATTTTTTTTTTTTAATACCAACAGTCCCCAAGTCTAGTTTCTATATTATCATGTCTCAATTAAAAAAAAGTAAATTGTCTGATGTTACAGAATGTAGAAAACCCAACCCACTCCAGACCATGCAGTTGCATTGTGAGGCATGTGAATTTTTTGGGTGCTCCGACTATCCGGACAGTTTTGTGATATCTCACTACAGCCTCCTTCAGACCTTCGTTTCTCCTCCTGCACGTAGAAAGCTGTTGCCGCAGTTAGAGCCCAACAGCCGTCACGTATGGCTATTCTGCCTCGTAGGGTGTAGTCGGTATCACGTCATTTTTCATTTTTGTTATTTTAAATAACAAAGACTAGTCTGTAAATGGTTTTTGAGTTACTCTAGTCTGTTTACTGTGTGTTCTCCCCCTAACTCGTGTGCTTAGTTGAGCCGTGTAGAGTTTTTTTGTTTGTTTTCCTGGTTTTCCCTGTTTGTCGGTCTGTCCTGACGGTCGCGCTCTCGTTCTGTCTCTCTCTTTCTCTCTCATTGAGAGGCATTGAATTACGTTTTCAGTAGTAAGGCTTCTTGCCGATATGAAGGGAACTTTTCAGAAAGAGACCTGCTCTGGGTCATTTAATTTTGAATACAGTTTTCAATCGTTCAAGTTTTGGATGGTTTATATCTAATGTGTGTTTCATTTTTTTGGAAAGCTATATTTTGTATTTAGGAAATGGTATATACTATTTTGCTATTTGTACTGAGTGAGTACATTGGCATAAATATAAAAATTTATATATATACATATATATAAAATATTCTTTTTGCCACACATTTTTGTGGTAAATTTGTGAGTTTGTCTGATGTTCTACCACAACGTGGCGTCTGATAACAGTGGGGTGGGGTGGGGTTTGTTATGTCTTTATTGAGTATTTAAGTACTTTTTGCAACATAAATAACTTGTTCATCTCTCGCCATTCCATCAGGCAATTCCTTGTTCCAGCTGGCTAGGAGAAGCCTCGCTGCGCGTGTCGATGTGTCTGTCACTCAGCAACACGAGCTGGTAGAGAAACCCGTAGGCACGTAGGCGTGTGTCGGATAACGGGGTTTCATTCAGAATGAGCCATTCAGCTTTTATCCACTATCATCGTCTATTTAATATTTTATTATTAGCGCCTCTGTGTTTTAACTCTTAATTTATGATTACGCTGAAATGTTTAAAATTTTAATCATGATAAAAAGAATTCCCTGCTTCATAATGTCCAGAGCTGCTTTATAACCCTGAACCAGCCTTTTCCTTTCTGTGCTTTTTTTTGGGTTTTTTTTGCTTTTTTTTTTGTTTTTTCCTGCTAAGACAAAATCTAACACAATCCTGTTCTGGTTCATGGCCTGAGAACAGCCATTGACTGAACGCTCTGTCAGGCTCTGTAGAAGACTGAGAATTATGGACCGAAGCGACTTCCAGGCAGTCGTGGAAGTCAATAGCCAGTTATTCAGAAAGGATCTGGAGGCTTTGCAGGATCGCAGTCCCAGGACAAGCTGTTGGGTGGCATCTGGGGCCTTCGCACACAGAAGAAGTAACAGGAATGAGAAATTCACCCCTGTGCTGCTTCAGTCTGTTCCGCTGTCCCGACGGGTGTGTCTGTACGTTGTTGGAGTGCCGCTGGTCAGTGCCCAGTCGCCAGGGACCAATTCTCCATTTAACACGACGGGTGTCCAAAGGAGAGCGTCGTACCGAGACGGCTGCAGCTCCAGGGAAGGGTATGTCTGCATTGTCTGTGTGGTTTAGGTCGCTTGTGAAGAGAAAAAAAAAAAAACAAACCTGTAAAAAAATAAATTAAAAAGCAAAAAGGGCTGTGCTGTCACGTCTTTCACTTCTGGTAACACCTCTCTCTTCTCGTGTTAAATTTATCTTGTTCATTTTAGGTCAGTGTTTAAATGTACAACACTTGGAACATGTGATTTGGTTACAAAAAGTATTTGTCTAACGAATGAAGAGATGGCTCAGCGGTTGATCAGTGCCCGCAGCGGACGCGGGGGTTTGATGAGCCCGTGGAGGAGAGGCTGCAGGATGCCGTGGCAGAAAGGCGCGAGAGCAGCACGAGCCACATCTGTATCTTACAGGTTCCTGAACGTTCACTTTCATGATTAATTGATACTGATAATTGGAGCTTACTCTGCTGTAGGTTTTTTTATCCCTGTGTTTATCCCTTGGGTGCTCACGCTGGCTGTGAGCTGCCTGCGGAGACGGGGGGGTGGCAGCAGGTCCAGGCTGTTTGGGTTGGGAAGGTTAGAAGATGCTGAGACGTTGGACTCTATAAATGTAAAGTTCCCGACGTTGTATAGGATCATACCCACAAAGCAGCCATTAAATATAGAAGACACTACTCAGTGAAAAATGAGACGCTGCCGAGCTGTGTTGCTGGGACGGGTTTTCTGTGTCGTTTTTTCTGCTGCTTAAGCTCGCTCTTGGAGAGTCGTTAAATCTGATCCTCCTCGTTAAACGTGGGCTGTGCTCTCTGGCTGTTGGTGCCTCTGCAGCGTCCGTGCTCCGTGCTCTGCCCGGCAGCCGTGGTTGGCGGTGGGGCTTCTTCCCACGGGTCACAATCTCGGGAGACGAACCTGCGGCTGCCCCGACTCCGGCACACCTTCTCTTCTCCGCTTATCCACTCTCTGTGTGTGTATATAAAACCAAAAAAATGATGCGACTAGCACATGAGACACAGTATTAGCTAAACATCTCCTCTGGTAGGAAGCTATTGGTGCTTTGGGCTTCGTTAGCAAGCCCCCGTTTCGTTATGAATTGCCTCTTGGCTGTCGGATCTCTCAGCGGTGATTCCAGCCCAACGCTGTTATTTTAACATAAAAATAGTTGAACTGATTTCAGCCTTGCTGTTTTCAAGTGGATGTTTAATCACCAGCCATTTTATTAGAATTACTTTTAATTACTTGACAGGGTGGTGACTTCCTCTTGAGTTGGAAGATAAAGCAGCGTCGGTGGAAATGGAGCCCGGGCAGCGCTAGCAGTGGACGTTCCCCTAATTTAGAAAAGTTCAACATTTTAAAGCTGCTGTTGTGATTTTGAATTAGGATGTGGTTTCTAAAAAGAAAATTTGTCTGGATAGGTTTTTCTTCTCTCACTATCTTTCCAGAGTCCCCAGAACGCCGAGCAAGTCAGAAGCTCGCCTTGTCTCAGTGCGTAGGTTGAGCCCCTGTTGGAGCGGCAGGAGAGGGGATTTATTAAAAAGCAAAATCAAAAAAATTGGTTTTGGACTAAAAAAGCTCCAGGTGGTGTCCCCCGAGGGGGGGTCTGTGCACAGGCATGCACGTGCGCGTTCATTCAAAGGTCGAAAAGAATTCTCAGGTTTTGACTCGTGTCCCCGGGTGGCGAGCTGGGGGTTCCCTTTCTGGGGTGCGAGGGGGGACGGACGCCTCTGGGTGGCAGCCAGGGCACAGGGAGCGATCGCTGTGCGTGCTCTGAGCGAGGAGCTGAAATACTGACCACTGGTGACTTCTCGGTGGTGCATTTCGGGGCAGGTTTGGTGTTCAGGGGCCCAGCGGCAGCTCCGTTGGTTTAGAGGCGCAAAGGGAACTGGTGCCGCGGCGCTTTGTTGGGGTTTCTGTCTGGGTTTGGAGCAGTCTGTTGGGACGGGGTGAGCGCTCGGTGTTCGTGTTCGGAGCAGCGATGCCGTTGTGTGTGACCGTCCTCACCTGACCATCACCAGTATCCCTGCCTTGAACACAGCTGTATGTGCACAGCTGGATTTTTAGATTTTATGAAGAATTGCAGATGGGGTGTTAGCAGAACAGTAGGACTGACTGCCTCGGTTGAGCGCTGGCCCACAGCAGCACCACGGGCTCTCTGCACCCGCTGCTCCCCTCCCGCCTTCCCCGGTGTCTCCGCGCTCGGACGTTTTCCATTCCTGGTCTCCCAGCAGCTCCTGTGGGCAGGGAATGGGGGAGCTGGGCTGACCCAGCTGCTGCTCAGCCGGGCTGCTCTGGAGCAGAGCAGTGAAGCTTACTCTCTCATTCCTCTTCTCGGTCTCATCAAGGCAGGCATCCTTAATTTTTTAATTTTTTTTTAACTGACATTGTGCTGCAACTCTCAGTGTCTAGAAAACTGAAAGCTGCTGGAGGCTCCCCGGGGTTTCTGGCCGTGGGACCCTGCCCCAGCCTGTCCTCATTTCTGACAGATTGTGCGAGACATGAACCTCTCCAAAAGAAATCCAGACTTTACAATCCCCCACGACTCTTCAGGCCAGTCTGGCGTGTTCCTGTGCGACGTGACGTGAGGTTGATGACAGACATCGTTGTCCTCGTCCCGGCTTTGTCCCACGCCTCTCGTGCAAGTTCTGGGTTGACTCCAGAGCTCCAGCAGCCGCCCCTGTGGCACATCCCCGTTGTCTGTGTTTGCTCAGGATCCAGTTGAGCGAAGGGTCCCGTGTTGGGATCACGGAAACGCCCTGGGATTGCTGTCACCCCTGGAGCTGCCCCTCTGCAAGCTGGGGGGGGAGCTGGCCACCGGGGCCAGAGGGTGGGAGGGTCCCTGCAGCGGAGCTCAGAAGGGCGCTGGGGGGGGAGCTCCCTTTTGAAAGGAGAGAGAGTGTCACTGGGGGGTCTTGCAGGACTGGGAACACGTTCCCCCATCCTGCTCAGACCTCCACAGTATTCCTGAAGCTTTTTTTTTATTCTGGTCACTATTGGAAATGAGGTGATGTGAAATATTTACATTAGAGCTCGTTACTGACGAGTAAGCTCCAAAACCCTTCAGCGCAGAGCTCTCTGCCTCTGCTCCTGGCTGCATCTCCGCCTGGTTTAGCTGCCTTTCTGCCACGTGCTCCTGGCGCGCACCGAGCGACCGCTGAGCCGCCTCTTCCGCTGTCCCGCAACGTGGAAGTAGCACCAGATATTCCTTCGTGCATTTCTGTGTGTACGGCTTTGGTGGTTGGGATGTTGGAAGCACTGCTGCCCAGTGCTTTCGGTTGGTTTGACGAGGGGATATTCATTTGCATCTATGTTTTTAGCTATCCTGTGATAACTTGTTGAATATTAAAAAATAAAAAATATTTTGCTTCTATTGGGACATTTGTATACTCGCAACTATATTTCTGTAAACAGCTGCAGTCAAGAATAAAACAATGAAAGTTTTCATTTTGCAGTGTAAAGTCTTGTTGTGGTTCTTCCAAGGGCTCCTCTGCCAGGAGGAAGGGTTGGAATCAACGCCCCCGGGAACCGTCAGGAAATAAATTTCAGGGGTGTAAGAGACGCGGCAGTTACCCTGGGAGCTGGGCAGAACGCTTCCCCGTGGAGGATTTCAGCAGATTGACCCTAAAGGCTTCCCCGGGTGCTGCCCCAGTGCCCCCCCGCCACTGCCTGCCGCAGGCTCGGACGTGGCCATGCTGCACGGGGACAAACGCAACCCCGGGAGCTGCCAGCCCTGCTGCAGCCAGGGGCCATGGAAACACACCCCGAGAACCCCTCCCCTGCCTCCTCTTCCTCTCGCGGCTCAGAGGAAGGCACAGGCAGCCACAGAAACACGATTGAGCCACAGCGCTGCGGGGTTTGGTGTTTATTGGACTGGGGGTCCCGTCCCGCCCTTCACCTCCTCTTCACAAACTTCTTTGTCACGGCGTTGGGGTTCAGGCGCCTCCGGCCAGCGCCCAGGGCCGCGTCGCGGATCTGCAGGTTGGCCGCGCGGCTGTAGATGTCGTTTTCCGCAAAGGGCGAGAGCCCGGCGATGTAGTCGGGGTCGAAGACATTGGTCTTCTGCCGAGCCTTGCGGGACAGCCGCTGCTGCGGGAAGGGCTGGTCCTCCACCAGGTGAGGGTTGTTGGCGTGCTTCCCTCCTCGCGGGGCTGGCAGCGGGTACTGCAGAGAAAAATGCCGTTAAAACTCATCTCAGGGGCAACTCTTGCTCAAAGGGACTTGAGAAGAGCTGAGCAAACGAAGCCCGAAAGCCGCAGGGTCAAGTAGAACATCGGGAGGACAATCACAGCGTTGCTTTGGCTCCCACCTGGCTCCCTCCAGCCGACCGGCCCCAGGCCAGGCCCTCGCCCCAGCGCACGACACGCAGCTACTCACCCTGAGCCCGCGGGGGTTCAGCACCTTGGGGTTGCGGGAGAAATGCATGTGGAGGCTCCCGTCCTCGCTGACGCTCACCGCCACCTTCTTCAGGGTCTTGTTACCGCAGTGGGGACAGAAAACCTTGGTCATGTCTGAAGTGGTCCTGCAAGCAAGGGACAGAGAAGGGTTCCTGCTCCCTGGGCCGTGGAGCAGGATCTGCCCGGCCCCGGCCCGCGCCGCTCTGTGCCCCCGCACTCACTTGAAGCAGCCGTGGCAGCGGAGGATGTAGCTGCGGGCCTGGCGGATCAGCATCCCGTTCACCGCCAGCACGTGGAGGCCCATCTGCAGCAGCACGTTCTGCAGCGAGGAGGGAGAAACCCGGATACCGTGAGCTGGGGCCACCGGGAGCTTTAACCGGCGTCTGCCAGCCCAGGCGGCGAGAGGCCGACGGAAGCGGCGCCAGCGGGCTTTGCGCAGCCCTCTGCTGCGGACAGAACTCGCTGCTCTTCAGATAAAAGAATCTGCCGCAAAGCTGGTCTCGCTGTGCTGGTTTAACCAGCCCAGACATCCGGCTAATTTAGGAGCCTGCCCCCCAGATCTCCCCGCCAGCCCCCCGCGCAGGCAGGGCCCAGAGCCCATGGCTGGAGCCGGTCCTGTGCAGGGCAGCAGCCAGCACCCACCTGCATGGCAAAGTCCGTGGTGACGCAGCCGACCTGGACACCAACGGGAGCGGTGTCGCAGTGCCCCGTGTCCTGCTGGGCCTGCTTGAGGTTGCTGGGTGTTATCCAACCCTCCTCATCACTCTCCTCCTCCTCTTCCTCAGCACTGGCCCCCTCCTCAGAGCTCTGGTGCTCCTCGTTGGTCTCGGGGCTGACAGCGACGGCTTGGGCGTTCTGGGGTGGAGGAGACGGTGACCAACGGCACGCGGCACGCGCCCGGGCAGTGAGGGGAGGGGGCTCTGGGTCTCACCAGCAGCTCCTGCAGCTCCTCCTCAATGCTGGGCAGGGGGGCTCGCCAGTACAGGACGGAACTGAACTCGTTGCTCTTGGTTGGGACCGTGCTCCTCTCGGGGCTGGGCTGACGCTGCTCCTTCCTGGGGTGCTTGTGCTGCGGGGGGACATGGGACAGGGGGTCCCTTGCTCACCGCTGCCTGTGGGCTCTGCGGGGCTGTGTCCCCCCCCCCCAGCACCGCACCTCGCGGTGTTGTGTCCCTGTCCCTTACCTTGGTGGGCAGGTGGAAGCCGGCGAGGTGCAGGGGGGCCTCAGGGTGCCGCGGGGTGGAGCTGAGCCGCACCTGGGGAGGCAGCGGGGGGGTCAGCAGGACATGCTGGGGACAGGGCCCCGTCCCCGCGGCAGGGGGTCCTACCTTGTCCTGGGGCTCCCAGCGGAGGCTGTCGGGACCCTCGATCTCGGTCTGCAGCTGGCAGGTGAGGGCGAGAACCTGCAGGTCCGCGGCCGAGAGGCTGGGGTAGTCCCCGGTCTTCTTGGAAAACTCGGTCACTGCAGGGTGGAGGGGATGGGAAAGGAGAAAAGAATGGGAGTGAGGGGGAAGGGAAAGAGGAGAGAGGAGGGGAGAGGGAGAGAAAGAAAGGAAAGAAAAAAGGAAAAGGAAAGGAAAAAGGAAAAGAGAAAAGGAAAGGGGATGGAAAAGGAAGAAGGAAAGGAAGAGAATGAAAAGAGAATGGAAAGCGGAAAGGAAAAGAAGGAAAAGAAAAAGGAAGGGGAATGGAGCCACCGGACCGGGGTGAGCCATGCCGGGCGTAGGCCCCGGTACAGCCGTAGGCCCCGGTACAGCCGCGGGGCCCGGTACAGCCGCAGGCCCCGGTACAGCCGCGGGGCCCGGTACTCACCCAGGCGCAGCAGGGCCGGCGGCGGGCGGCGGAGGTGCAGCTCGCAGGGCAGCGCGGCCAGACGGCGGCGGGTGGGCCGGTCGCGGATCTCGGCCAGGACCTCGGGCACGGTGTAGAGCTGCTGCGCCAGGTCCTGTGGGCAGCGCCGTCACACCGGGCCGGCCCCCTGGCCCCGGGCCCCAGCTCCCCCCGGCTCCCAGCACCCCCCGG
>WKFP01013819.1:89069-126506 GCA_011057875.1 Pterocles orientalis | reverse complement strand
GTACGATGGGAGTGGGGGGAGTGAGGGGGCTGTGAGGGGACGTGTGTGCGGGGCAAGGGCTGGGAGTGGACAAGTGTCTGTGACAGGGAACAGGCGCTGGTTAACAAACCCCCAGTCGCCTCCTCTGGTGGAGGGCAGCAGCACCGCGGGGGTGGCAGGAGAGGAGCAGCAGCAGCACCAGGGAGGCCGGGGGTCCTGAGCCCCCGCTGCAGGGGAGGAGCCGTGGGTCTCACCGTGGGAACTTTGAGGCTCAGGTCACTAACGTGAGCGTAAGCGGCCCTGAAGGACACGTGTGGCAGGTTAGCCCTTGGCTGGGGACCAAACCACACGCACCCGCTCACACAGTTCCCACCCCTACCCAATGATAAGGGAGAGAATTAAAGAGGTAAATGGAAAAGAGGACTCGTGGGTTGAGATAAGGACAATTTAATAAATAAACTACAATAATAATGCTATATACAAATATACAATGTGATACACAGTGACACTGCCCCCCAACCCGATGACCAAAGGCCCAGCCTGCTCCCGGCCCCCTGGGTGGTGGGGCTGGCCCGGGGGCCCCTGCGGAGGAGGGACACGTGCCCAGCCCCTTTCTGTGGGCCTGAGTAACAGCGCTGGTGAAACGAGCGGTGACGCGGAGCTGGGGAGTCACCACAAGCACGAGGAGTAACAATATCCTAAGGGAAGGCCGGAGTGAGCTGTGGGCCGGGATAATTGGAGTAACCATAATAACAGCAAGTGTGATTAGTGTCGTGCAAGGCCTCCCTCGGTAAGCCAGCTCTCCCCCGCTGGGGAGGGGCAGGAGACCGGCCTCCAGCCACCGGCTGATGGGGCCAAGGCAGCGGCAGGTCTGGTACCAGGTGACAGTTTCCAGGCAGAGGTGGGGGCTGTACAGGGTGCCGGCCGGTCTCGGCTGAGCGTGGGGTGCTGGGGAGGTGAGGTCACACAGCGCTGGGATGGAGACCTGGGTTCCTGAGAGGGGATTTGAAAGGGAACCTGGCCTCGGGATGGAGCTTGGTGAGGTCTAACAGGGTGTGGGGAAAGGGAGAGGCTTATGCGTGAGGGGGGAGGTGGCAGAGGCTGGGGCTGCTGGAGATGCTCCTCTTCCTTGCCCCCGATCAGGGCAGGGGGAGGTGGGCAGGCACTGCGGGCTGTGGCTGGGCAGGAGGGCTGCTCATGGCAGCGGTGGTTTGGGAGGTTTGGCCCCATCTGAGGCCTCGCTGGTGCTCCAGGCGACAGGATTGAGGCTCCTCTTTGCTCCTGCCCGCAGTGGGCAGCCCATGCACCCGTCTGCCCCGCTGTGTCGGGGGCTTGTGCAGCTGGGACCCTCTGGTCCGTGACCTTGACACCCACCGCAGGCGCCCACACCCTGCGCATCCTCCAGCCCCTCTGCCTGGGAGCGCGGAGCGGCTGGCTGCTGCCCGCGGGCTCCAGAGGACGGGGTGAGTCGATAGCTGACTCTGTGGTCCCAGGCTGCACACCTCGTGCTTCTGCGTGATGCCTGACCTCATCCTTCTGCTTCGTGGTCAGTCGTTCTGGCAGAGGCAGGCAGCCACGTGCTCTGCTGGTGTCACTGGGCGTCACAGCCCGTGTCCTTCCTGCCCGCTCCCTGTCCCCGGTGGGTGACTCCAGGGGAAAGCACTGTGCCTGCGGTGACAGTGACGTGGAGCTGGAGAGCGAGGGAGTGGTGAGCGCTCGGGGATATTGGGGGCCTGGGCTTGTAGCCTGCTCTGCAGTGTGATCCTCTCTGTACTCAGGGTATCTGTGGTCCCTGTTCCCTCACTGCGTTAGAGGGGAATTATTTTTCTGGGGGATTTTGCAGACCTAGGTTGTCTGTGCAGGATGTGGCTGCTTTGCCATGCTGTGACTAGACTTCCTCTGCTCGGCCCGTGTCCCTGCCTCGTCCTTTCCGAGGGGTCCCCTGCGCGGTGGCTGTACAGGCTGCTCGAGAGCCGGTGCTGCTGCTCGGCGGCACAGAGCAAGGCTTTGGAGACTGCCCTGACCTTGTGCCAGCTGCGATCGGCAGCGACCCGTGGGGCAGGATGAGCTGCAGCCGCCCAAACAGGGTGTCCAGAGGGCTGAGCCCTGCCCAGCTTGGCTCTCTTTGCGCCGTGGCGGCACCGCTGGAGGGGGTTTCTGTCCCTGGGGCAGGGCTGGCTCATCAGGAGCGAGGTGTGTTTATCAGCCCTGTGCCCGTCCATCGCCCCATCTCCCTGCCGTGGGGGTCACTCACAGTAACGGCCAGGCTGCGTTAGGGCTCGGAGGGGCTGAGCTGGGACCCCCGCGCGGCCCCGGTGCCCTCGGGGTGGTGGGGTTGGTGCTGAGGTGTCTCTCCTCTCTGCTTCCAGCCGGGGGTGATGCCATGGCCGCTGCCAGCTCCAGCAGGGCCCGGGCCGGCCCGCCCTGCGAGAAGTCCCAGCTCTCCGTGAAAGGTGGGTCCTGCTGCCTGGGAGTCCTGTGATGGGGAGCGCGGGTTTGGGGTGTCTCTGGTCTGGGTGTGTGCTCTGCTGGGAAACCTCCCGGGGGAAGTAGGGGCTGGGGACAGCCAGCACTGCCCTGCATCCTACGGGTGTCCAGGGAGCAGGGTGGCTGTCAGCCGGTCCGGACGTGGCTCCGCGGCCCTGCCAGGGCCGTGTCAGTGCTCTTGTGGCCGCGAGATGGCTCCCGTCCCCGGAGCTGCGTCCCCATCCCTGGCCAGCCCCAGTGCAGGGCACTGCCAGCCTGGGGGGCGGCCAAGCCTGGCTTAGGGGGTGCCTCCACCCAGCCTCGCTGCCGAGCCCTGGGGTATGGCAGTGTCTGTGGGGACCGTGACACTCCTCTAGCCTTCAGGTGTGGGGCCAAGGTGTGGGTGAAGCTGGGGACGGGCTGGGGGCTGGTGACGGGGACACCTGGATCCAGCCATTGCTGCCATCGGGAGAATCGCTTCTCACTCCCCCTCTCCCAAAGGCAGTTTGACTCTGGGGTGGGTTGTGGCACCTCAAGCTGGCAGGGACGGGCCGTGGGGTGGGGGGCAGGGGACAGGGTCTCCCCTGGGGCTGCCTGACCCTCTGCGTGTCCCCTGTCCAGTTGTGTCCATGAAGCCCAAGGTGCACAGCCGCCCGTCGCGGATGAACTGCTACGTGGAGGTGGCGGGCGACGGGCTGCCCAGCGAGACCAAGAAGACGGGGAAGCAGATGGGGAGCTCTGAGCTGCTGTGGAACGAGATCCTCATCCTGTAAGTCCCCACGATCCCCCGCTATGGGGCTGGTCCCACACTCCCTGGTGTTCCCTGCGGTGCCATCGGCTGGGGCCACTCAGATGTCGGGGATCTTTGCCCCCCTCCCTGAGATGAGGATGCTGCCAGGGACAAGCCAGGCTGGGTGGGCAGCAAGAAGAGGGTCTCCCATTGCCCCGTGACTTTGCCCACCTCCCTCTGCTCCCTGGTGCTGCAGGCCTGGCACTGCCTGCTCCCCAGCGTGGAGCAGGGACGAGGCCACGGTGATGGCCCCCTTCTCTGGTCTCTGCAGGAACGTCACAGCTCAGAGCCACTTGGACCTGAAGGTGTGGAGCTGTCATACCCTGAGGAACGAGCTGCTGGGCACCGCCTCCGTCAGCCTCGGCAGCCTGCTGAAGAGCAGCGGCAAACGTACGTACGAGACGGACCCCGCTGGGGTCCCTCAGCTCCTGCCCTGGCCGGGGGTCCTGCAGGGTCCTGCTGCCCGTGGGTGTGCAGTGGGGGAGGCGGTGGCTCCTGTCCCCTGCCCCAGGAGGGAACAAGGCGCCATTGTGCTCCCTGGGCTGCCCGTCGGGGCCGGGGGGCCGGGGTGTGACGGAAGCCATACCTCCGTTAGCCAGGGTGCTGCAGCCTGCACGGAAACACAAACCCCTCAGCTATTTGCTGCCATTTGTGGTCGCCAGAGTGTGGCTCGTGACAACAGCTCCCGCATAAAGGCGGCCATTCAGCGCCTGGGCCACGCAGGCGGCTGCGCAGGGCTGGAAAAGGCTCGCTCTGTCTTTTCCAAGCAAAGCGCTGCCGCTCGCAGGAGACAGACCTGGTATTGAGCGGGGAGAGGGGCCTCCCGCGCCCCGGGGGGATACGGGGCTGGTTCAGACTCTCCCCGGTGCCAGGGCCTGGGGTGAGCCACTTCCCCTGGCACGGCCAGTGGCGGGCTACGAAACCGCGGTGCTGTCCCCGCTGAGCTCCCTGCGGTGACAGGCTGCCGTGCCCCTGGGTGGCACCTTGTCCTGCCGGGGTGGTGAGGGACAATGCGGGGAGCTCTGTTGCCGCCGCCGTCATCTCACAGAGCCTGTGAGGACCTGAGTGTCCGCCCTGGGTGGTTGCAGGGCTGGGCTGCCTGTTGCTGGGGCTGTTGCCGTCAGGCGGGCTGCAGTGGGGGTCTTTGCCCCTGGGCAGCCTCCCGTGCAGGTTTTTCTTCCCCAAGCTGTGTGAGTGCCGGGTTCTGGAGCCTCTGCTGCTCCCGCCCTACCTGCCTGCTCCTCTGCAGGGGCACAATCGGCTCTTTCATTAGCCAGCGTCCCAGGGGGCTGTGTGGAAAATGAATGGAAAAGGCAACTGGCTGTTCTAGCTCGTCCGTTAACATCCACCAGAAAAAACGTGTCAGATTTTTCCTTGACACCACGGGCCGGGAGGGAGGATTCTTAAAGCTGCAGAACCCACCCTGCCCTGCTGGGAAGGTGCTGCCGTGGGCTGGGGGCAGCCGGCACAGCCCGGACAAGCCGTGTGCTCTCCTCTGCCTGTCTTGTCCAGCCTGGCGGCTGCTCCCTCCTCTTCTCTGCGGACTTGCTGCTTGGCCTTTGGGCTTTGCTGCGGCTCTGAGGGGGTCACAGCCTGCTGCCGGTCCCCAGAGGTCCCGTAGGAGCCTGTGTCCCCAGGCGCCTGGGAGACCCCTTCCTCGAGAGGGCTTCTCGTTAGCGGAGAGGAGGGGAGCCCCTGGGGACGCAGCCAGGTCACACGAGAGCAGGCAAAGGGCTTTTGGGATTTCAGGCTGTCCTGAGAGGGACATGTCGTGTCTTAATGCAGCCTGTGCCCCTCTGCCTGGGGATGGCAGCGAAATGCGTGTGTCCTCTGCCACTGCCGGGCGCCCGGCTGTCCTCTGCCCATCCTGGGAAGGACTCGTCAGGAGTGTGCCTTCCCCAGGGCTGCTCCTGCCCGGCAGAGACCTGCCTCCCAGGCTCACTGGGGCTGTACGGCGTTGGTGAGGTTTTCTGTAGGTTACAGATACTGAGTGTGGCTGTGGCCTTTGGTTTGTGTTCCTGTAGCTCTGCTTGGTGCAGGAGGATTGTTCTGGTTGCTCTGCTCTGGGGCAGGCGGGTGTTTTTGGGCAGGGGTGGTGTTCTCGCCCCTGGTGACATCCGTGGCAGTGCCAGGAAGCCGCTGGGGCTCCCCCTGTTCTCTGTCGGCCCTCCTGCAAGCACTCCCCGCTCCGGGTGGAAGAGTCTCAGCTCAGAGGCCTGGTGGCTGGGGAAGAGCTGAGCCTGCCCAGGCCTGAGCTCGCGGGAGGACGGGCAGAGCCTGCGGGAGCTGACAGCCCCAGCTGTCGGACAGGAGCTCCTGCTCCGGGCGGGTCCAGCCTGGCTTTCCGAGCTCCCTGTGCTTCCCACCGCCTTGGCAGGAGCCTCCGGGGCCTCTCCTCTGGCAGGCAGCGCCCGTGGCTTTCGGAGGGGATTGGCTGGGGAGAGGGAGAGGTGGGTAAGAACGGGCTCAATCACAGAAACGAGCTGGAGCCTTCCAGCGAGCTGCTCCCAGGGCTCCCGTAAAACAGCTCATTTGCAGCGGCACGGCCCCCTGCCCCGGCCCCCGCGCTGCTGCCTCCGCAGAGGCACCTCTTTGTTCCCAGGCTCCGGGAGCTCCTCACCCACTCCTCCCAGGAGGAATGTCCCCGGCCGGCCTCGCGCCACGGTCTGCACGGAAGCCGATCCTGGGCCGTGCTGGTTTTGCTGGTCCCCATGTGTGCCGAGCAGTGGATGTCTGTGCAGGCGCCGGAGCGAGCCAGGCTGCAGCTCGCAAATGAAAGCGTTGGCTTTTATTGCTCGCTGCTGGGGTTGCGAGTTACATCAACAGGCTCCTGTTTCTTGAGTGGCACCACATGCCGGGTTGTACAGACCCTCCAGAGCCTTTTCTTTCCTTGCCACTGCACTCCAGGCAAGGCAAAGCCTCTTGGCGAGCAGGCACGAAGGCAAAGACTCAGCCTGGCTGACGTGACCGTTCGTTGAGCCGGCTCTGTAGCGGCTGGATCATCGTTTCATCCACACCAGTGAGCCGCAGTGCCCAGACCCTGCCCACCCTGCGTCACTTTTCAGATGTCGTGTCCCAAGTGTCCTGCAGAGCTGAGGGGACTGTGGCCACCAGCCCTGTCCCCATGCCCCAGCCACCCCCAAGCTCTCTTTGGACAGGGGGCTGCTCTCTGTGCCCCGGCAGCAAGCAGGCAGGGGCCGCTGGCTCCAGTCCCGCCGTGCCCTGGCAGGGCTGCTCTGCAGCTGGCCGGCTGCCCCCGCTCAGAGATAGCGGGCTCTGGGACTCTCTTCCCATCTTGCCTTCCTTCCCAGGAAGGTTTGGGGAAAAAAGCAGAAGTCTGAGTCCTCCTGGTTGTCCCTGGCAGATAAACGGAGCCGGACACGGTTGTCTCTGGGTCGGCAGCAGGAGCAAGGCTTCCCATTGCCTGGGGAGACTTTTACTTTTTACCTGGGACAGTAAAAATTACCCCTTCCCCTGAATTCTGTGACCCTCCTTGGTCTATGGATGGCTGCGGAAGGTCTAATTTTCCCCGTGCTTCTCCCCCGAGGGACTGTAGCCATAGCATGCGGTCATTCCTCCAGCTGCGGGGACACACAAGGGCTGTGCGAGTCTTGACTTGCCGAGCACCAGGGGGGTGGGTGCCAGGAGTGGGGCTGCCTCTGGCCAGCTCGGGGCTCTGGGGTCTCTGTGGGGCCCCGAGCCCTGGGGAAGCCAGCACGGCTCCGTGCTCCCAGTGGGGCCGAGAGTGGCTCTGCTGACAGCATTTGCTGCCCTGCCTTTTCTGTGGGGTGCCTGGGTGCTTTCAGGGCAGGGTTCTGGCTCTGTGGGTTAATGGGGGGCAGGTGGGCTGCTGGCTGGAGCGTGTGGTTTTTGGGGTTGCCCAGAAGATCTGCTCGTCTTCTGTTTGCACAAGCAGCAATCCCAGCTGCCCCGCAGGGCTGCTCTCCAGGGCGATGGGGGATGCAGGTTGCGTCGTGTGGAGCCATTTGAGTGGCAACTGGCCTTTGCATCCAGCGAACTGTGCGGAGAGGGTTTGGGGAGCTGAGAGGGTGGGAAGCACCGTCCAGCTGCCTGTCTGCAGTGTGCACCTCCCTTTGCTGCGTGTGCGAAGACGGAGCCACCCAACTGGGCAAAGAGATGGGGGCTGTCCCCTCCTGCACAGCAGCTCTCTGGTGCTTGTGCCCATGGGCGTCAGACACGTGTGTTCCTGGAGGTCCCAGAGGGCTTGGGCTCGGCTCGGGGCCGTTATCGCGCTGGCCGCTCCCAGCCTGGCTTCGCAGAACCGTAAATCCGCTTAATGGGCTGGGTGGGAATTCCAGCTCACCTCCGCTAAATGGGAGCTCTGATGCCGCGTGCGGGGCACTGGAAGTAGCTGAACTGAGACCTTATTCAGGACCAAATCACCCCCCGACCCCCTCCCAAAATAATAATAATCCCTCTGACATTCTGGCTGCTGGCGGGACACAGGCAGCCTTTGTGCGCAGCCTTCAGGGGACCCTCTGTTGGTGCAACAGCAATGTCCCTTTGTGCGTCCCGCGTGCTGGACGGGGACAGTGAATGGAAGGTTCTGCTAGTGTTTATTTTCTTTAAAAAAGCTGAAGGGGGTGGAGAAGGGGGAGAAGGAAGCCGGCTGGGAGGTTCATGTTCACATCCTCCACTCGGAGACACCTTGTCTTTGCTCCCGCGCTGCCGCCCCCTCGCCTGGGCGCCGGCACAATGAGGGCTTGTGCGGCTCCGGCAGGGAGAGCGGGGCGCGAGGCTGTGGGTGCTTGTGGAGGGGATGGAGGGGACCCCCGGAGCATGTGGGCATGGCTTCCGCCCGGCTGGGAGAAAATGCAAATTCCTATGGCTTGGAGCAGCCGGGGAGGAACAGGGTCTGGGTTTGTTCTGGTTTTTGGCCGAGTCTGTAGCATCTTCTATCTCAGGCTCTTAAAACGGTCTGTGAGATCTGTTGCCCTTGGAAGCAAATGGAGAAAAACTCCTTTAGGCAGCTGGGTAAGACCAGGCTTAGCAGGATCCCTTGTCTGACGGTGGGTGGGTAACGAGCGATAGAGCTGGGCTCCAGCCTCGGTGCTGTGCCCCGTGAGCGTGTGCTTCTGCCACGCCCGCACCCTACCGAGACTGTCCTGGGCACCCAGGGGATGCTGGCCTCCTTGGCACTGCACACCTGAGCCGTGGGTGCTGTTTGGGTGGCACTTGCACCCCGGAGCCAGCGATGGGATGAGGGGTCCGTGGGGAGTGTGTTCCCATCCTCCTCCTGCTCCCGCTGGCAGGTACCACACCCCGTCCGTGCAGCCGAGCGGGACAAAGCAGGTTGCTAAAAAATGGTGCTGTTGTGTCATGAGCAATCTGTGTATAATAAAAATATTGTTTGAGCAAATGAGTCAGGAAGCGTCTGGGCCAGTGTCCCAGGCTGGCGCAGCCAAATTTCTCTGGCTTTCTGTGGTGGAGCTGGGCGTTTCGGTCCCGCTGGCTCCGGCAGGCATCGCCGCGATGGTGCGAGAGCCCTGCCTGCCCATGTTCTCCCGTTGCCCGCGGGGACGCAGCCGGCAGCGGGTGGTTCGGTGTGCATGGCTGGAGGGGGCTGCGGGAGGCATGCGGGCAGCCCCTCGCTCCATGCCCGGGGGAGGACGGTGAGCAGCGTTCCCGGGACCCTCACCCCCGAGCAAAGCTGTGGCGCCCAGCCGTGCGGGGAGCTGGGACTGGCAGAGTCCCGCTGAGCTGCTGGAGCCAACCTGGCTCGCGAGGGAGGGGAGTGGAGCTGGCGGCTGTCTCAGGAGCCTCGCAGCCCGTGCCACCCACTCCAGGAGCTTCTGCGAAGGCGGTCTGATGCTGCAGCGGCACGTTTCTGTGTGTTTGGGGGCAGCTCTTTGTGCTGGTTGCATTATGGGGAACTGCTACACGGGGATGAGGATAGAGGGACGTGCCTGGGGTTTTCCTTTGCTGTTTACCAGGGTTTCACAGGTGGCATGGAGATACCCCAGTTCTGAAGGTACTGGTTGTTCCTCTGCAGCCGGCCAGGGCTTCGGGCAATGCTGGGCGTGTCGCCATCAGCCTGCTTCGTGTGCCAGGCACCTGCTGGAGGTCACCCTCGTGCAGGACCCGTCTTGCCCCATGTGTCCTGTCAAACCAGCCAAACCCCTCGGCTTTCCTGCCGCCATCTCCCCTACAGCCCCAGCTGCTGGGTCTGTGGGCGATGGAGGTCTTGGCTGTGTTGCAGCCAGGGGCCCTGGGGAGGGACCCTACTTGGCGAGCCACAGCAGGTGAGGGAGGGTCTTCCCCGGGAGGTGGTGGGGCTTGCTGGTGTCCTTTGGCTGTGCTGGTAGGTACGTGTGGGTGTGGGGCCAATGCTGGCAGTGCTTACGGGGACAACTGGCCCTGAGGAAGCGGGCACATTGTCCTTTGGGGACAAGGAGGCTGATGTCCCATCCCATGGAGGGGCCGGGGTGGTGAAGCCATCCTCCATCATGGCTGGCATCCCGAATGGTGGCTCTCTTTCTCCATGTCCCCTCATCTTCCACAGTGGAGAACAGGCAGCTGACCTTGGACCTGCAGACGGAGAACAAAGGCAGCGTTGTCTCCGGCGGAGAGCTGACGATTTTCCTGGATGGGCCAGCTGTTGATCTGGGAAGCCTGCCTAATGGCAACGCCGTGACCGAGGGTGAGTGCCGCCTGGCTCCGCATGCGCGCGGCCGCTCCGAGCACGCGGCGGGGAGAGGAGTGAGGCTGTGAGCATGGCCCCTGGGACCTCTGAGCGAGCGTCCGAGTGCCAGCAGCCGGCCCCTGCCCACCCTGGGCTCGTGCACCAGCTCCCACAGGGGTGAGCGTGTGGTGGGACAGGAGCAGGAGTGTCAACGGGCTCACGCCTCGGCTCCCCGACGGCGTGAGAGAAGTGGCCCTTCTCCAGGACCTCCACCAGCCGCCCGCGTGGCTCAGTTCCTTCCCTCGCTGCCCTGTGTGGGCTGGGGAAACGGTGTCTGTATTTAATGAACCGCTCGGAAAAGGGCTCCCTGTGGCAGAGGGTGCGTGGAGACACGGACTGATGGCTGACCCATTGGGCTGCCCAGAGCTTGTGCTGGGCAGGGGCTGGGGCATTGCTTTCGCTCGGCTCCTTCTTTTCCTCGCTGGGAGACAAAGCCTGGGAAATCTGGGAGTGTTAAACGCGGCTGCTCTCCTGGTGCTGCCAGTTCTGCAAAGCCCTGCGTTGCGTTGACCTTCCCGAGTGCTGCGATCGGAGCCATGGGGTGCAGCGGATGGGCTGTGCCCTTGCATGGTACTGGGAGAGGAGAGCACCCCAGTGTCAGGGCAGGGGGTCCCTGTGCTCTGGGGGGGTCTGTCCTGTAATGTGTGGAGCTGTTGTGGTTTTGGCTTTCCTTTCTGGAAGAAGGGAAGGAAAGAGGAGAGAACTTGGAGATGTCTCCATCGTTTTCTTCACCAGCCTTTTCTTCACCCACTCAGGGTCCCAGGTGCCTGGACGGGACGCCGGCAGCACGGCTGGAGCCCCGGAGAGCAGACACCAGCCTCCCAGTACAAACTGCTTTGGAAGCAGACCAAGGTAAGGGTCCTGTGCTGGCAGTACCTGCCAGTCCGTTACTGGGTGGTTGCTGCGGCCAAGAGGCAGCTGAGAAGTGTCTGGATGATCCTGGTGCAGTGGGACCCACTCTGGACCTCCCAGTGAGCCCCCGGCAAAGCAGCCCGTGGAGAGGTGGAGCCGGGGGGGCTGGCTGAGCTCCTGGGGGACAGCAGAGCTGGGAGGTGCGGAGGGGCGGCCGTACAGCTGGAGTGCGCTCATCTGAGCCTGTCTTAAACTATTTGTATCTTAAGGAGTATCAGGTCTGTGATGGCCCAGTTTGCACCAGTTGCTCTACTGGCAGCTGAGGGGGTCAGAGAGGTGTGGGGCAGGCTGTGACCAGGCAAACCAGCAAAGGGCTGGTCTGCAGGGTCCCTTCAAAAGGGGATTGTGGGGACCCCAGCTCTGGCCTCGAGCACAGCCCCGGCCAGGCGCTGGGCCAGGCTGGGAAGCGCGATGCCCCTCCAGGCAATGGTCACAGGGGGACGCTTCCGAAGGTCTGGGGAGAGCAGGAGCAGCAGAGCAAGCAGGGCTGCAGGGAAATAACAGCTGCTTCCAACGGAAATGAGATGCCTGGGCAGCGGGCCATCCTGTGCCTGGCACCGTGCCCCCCCTTGCCTTCGCGCTGGGCTGGAGCGGCTCAGCACTGCTCCTTTTGGAGCTGTGGTTATTGAGAGACGTGTCACGCTGTCAACATGGAGTTGAATTTAACACCTATTTATATTTCCAGAGCGTGGCAGCAGCCCAGCAGCCCATCCAGATGTTCTGGTTAGCAGGGTGCCTGCAGCCTGCCCCGTGCGAGGGTCTGCCCCCCTCCAGCTTTTCTGCTCCTGCTTCATCTGCCAGGCGCGTACGCGAGATGAGCAAAGGGGAGAAATGTTTCTGGCTGTCAGAAGTGACCCTGTGCTTCTGTATCGCATGTTCCTCTCCCACCGCGAAGGGAGAGGGCTGGGATGTTGGGAGCAGGCTGCTGAACACGGTTTGTGCCTTTTGTTGTGGCTGCTCCTCTTGATTCTTACTGTTGGGGTGTGAAAGCCTTCCAACGGGGGAGAGAGTGCTGGTGTCCTGGGGGAAGCTGGACTCTGCAGCAGCTCTCAGGAGGTGCTAGGAAGCCTGAAAAGACGGTCGTGGTTTGGGAAGCTCAGCTTGGTGACCAGGTGTGACTGCTGGCTTCTGATTCCCAGCTGCTTTCCAATTCTCAGTTTCTGCTTCTGGTGTTGTTTGGTGTGACATGAGTGTGGTGAGGTCTGGCCGGTACTTCTGCCGGGGACCTTTGGAGACCTTCCAGGTGTGCTTGCAATCATTAAAAATCTCCTGGCTGCTCTGGTACGGGAAACTTCCCAGCTAGTGTTCAGTTCATCCTGCACTCCCCCGATCTCGGGTTGTCCTGGATGTAGCTCCAGGTTGATGTGGTGCCGCTGCGCGGGCAGAGCGCTGCCGCACGTACCCAGCGTGGAGGCAGCTGCCTGCTGCGGGGCGCAGCGCGGGCCCCACGCACGTGGGAATGCTGCTTGACGGCTGCTGTTTGCAGGCAGAGCCGTGTTTATTTTCATGGGCTTGGTGATGGATGCTGGCAAACCCGCTCGCAGGCGGGATGGAAAGAAAAGGGTCATTCTTTGCTCCCCAGCTATTTCTACACTGTCCCCCCCAGGGAAACTGCTTGGTCAGGGCTTCTCTTTCTTCTCCTGAACAAATGTCATCTTGGGATTTGCTGCTAATCTTGGTGTGAAATTCCACAGCCCTCTGTGCCCAGAGAAAACAGAGCCCCGAGGTCCCAGGCTGAGAGCTGGTGCCCAGAGAGTTGCCACAATCCCCGTTTGCCTTGTGGTGGCCAAAGGGACCTGTTGTGACAGCAGGGACAGAGCAGCCCTCTCTGCCGCTCTCCCGGTGGGGAGGCTCTGGCTGGTGGGCGCACTGGCTGCTGCCATCCGAGTGTGGCCGTGAGGAGCTGCTGTCACCTCTCACCAGCTCCTGCAAGCTCAGCTGATGCCCACCCTGAGCCGTGCTTTGCTGTCGCTGCTGGTGCCGTGTCCAGGGCTCCCTGCTCGGCTAGCGACAGGCGTGAGCATCGCTGAGGGCAGGCGGGAGATGCTTCTCCTGCTCCTCGGACCAAGTATTTTCCGTGGTGGGACCCCTTGCTCTGCAAAGCCCCAGGGGTGGCTGCGGGATGTCCTCAGGCGTGTGGCTTCTGGTGTGGCAGCAGCAGCTACAGCAGCTGAAACCCCCGGGGTTGCTCAGGGACTCGCAGAACAGGCTGTGGGATGGGTGTCGGGTCAGCTGGAATGAGGTGGGAAGGAATAGAACAGGTTCAGGATTTTGGAGCCACGCTCCGGAGCTGCTGGCTGTGTGTCCTGCTGCCATGGGGCCGGGGGGGTTCCTCCTGCCCCAGCCCCAGGGTGCTGTCCCAGGTGTCATCTGCTCCCGGCACTGCAGGCGTGAGGGCTGGGCGCGGGGCCGTGGCTGCCTCCTCTCGCCTTCGCAGGGGCAGGGGGAATTTCTCAGCTCCGTGTTGGGGAGCAGAGCCCCCCAGGCCCGTGGGGTTGTCCCGGTTGTTTCCCAGCGGTTGTGCCCCAACCCCCTGCTCCAGCCGCACACTCTGCCTGCCCTCCTCTTTCCTGCCATTTGTGATCCAGCGTGCTGCACGACACCGAGGCCAGTGCCACCGCCTCTGCCAGCGTCCCGTGCCAGGACCTTCTGGCCACCGCAGCGGGAGGAGCGGCTGCTCCTGGGTTTCGTGCCCGGGGCTCACATCATCCTCTTCAGCGCATGGGCTCTTCCTTGGCAGGAGCTGGGGGGGCTGTGAGGTTGATGTCACCCAGCCCAGGAGCGGAGATCGGGCAGACCCCGCCATCGGGCAGATCCCCAGGTCTGCGATGGACGGGGGCATCGGGGGGTCTCGCCAGCCGCCTGGGAGGTAGGCTGCCCTCCGCACACCCCGCTCCATCCCACCGGCGTGGCTGCGAGAGGCTGTTCCCATCCACGCTGAGACTTGTTTTCTCCCCGCTCCTATTTTAAGTGCGCGTTCCCAGCCCCGCTGCGCTCACGTGGCTGTGCTGGGTTTGTTTCCACGAGTCTATTAAAAGACAATGCCCAGATGGGAGCACTCGTAGGAGGGCTGGGCTGGGCGGCGGGCTGGCTAATTCAGGCCTGGTAACCCTGTGCGGCCGGCTGGCAGCGTGGAAACATCCTGTTTTGGTTTCTAAAAACTCCCCGGGCAGCGCTTAGCTCATCTGTGCGGAGAAGGGCAGGGACCAGATCCCTCTGGTGCTGCGGGGGCTGCTCCCGGTGGGACTGGCTCCTGCCCATGGTGCCACCCGCCCGCTCCCCTGCAGCCAGGGCTCTGGGGACACGCCGCCTCCCAGCCTTTTGGGGTGAACACAGGGAGATGGGTCCTGGCCAGCTTTCGGGGTGCCCTGCTGAGCCCCGCGGATGGGCAGCGAGGGGCGGCCAGCACCTCCTGCCCGGGGGAAGAGGAGCCCGTCCTGCGCCTGCAGCTGCTCTGAGTCCCCCGGTGCTGGTGGCCAAAGCAGAGCCCCAGCACGCAGCAGTGTCCTGGGGGTGGCCGGGGTTTTTGGGGTGAGTTTACCGTTTGAGGAGCCCCAGTGCAGGGCTGCCCTCCTGGGAAGGGCCGGGGCTGGTCACAGCAGCGTCAGCAGCTCCTGCCCGCGGGCTGCTCTGCCCCTGGCTCTTATCTAATCTCTTCTCAACAACTGTCTCCTGCTTTCCCATGTCTCCTCCCGCTCCCAGCCCTTCCTCTGCTCCCTGCCTTGAGCCGCTCCCCAGGGAGAGCAGTTTCGGAGCCGGGGGGAGGAACCGAGGGTTTGCTGGAGCTGGCGAGGGTGGCACGACTGCTGCTGCGCCCTGCCGCTGCCAAGCTCCTGTCCCCTCCCAGCTCCAGCCCGGGACCTGGGGACAGTTTGCACATTTTGCCCTTTTAAGGGGAGAGCTTGGCTGGGGCAAACCCCCTTCCTAATCCCTGCGGTCCTCGCCCGCTGCCCTGCCCCGGCCCCCTCCCTGCTGGCAGCGACGACCAGGTTTCATACACAATGTGAATTTTCCTGGATGCCTTCGGGCTGCCCCTGGGGCCAGGGCAGTCGAGGGACAGAGTTTGCTGGGGGTGCAGCAGGCACTCTGCTGAGGTCAGGCTGCGTGGCCGGTGTCATCACCCAGCAAGGGGACGCGGTGGCAAGGAAACCCCCGTGTGGCACGAAGAACCCCTGTGAGAGATGGAGCAGCCGCATCCGAGCTGCTTGCACCCTGTGCCGTGATTTAAGCTCCCATCTTTCCTGGCTGCTGGTTCCCTCCTTTGCAGGGAGCGTTTGCACCTTCCCCACCAGGTTTTGTGCAAGGCTCGTAGCGGGGCAGGGGACATGCTGAGGGCTCCAGTGGCGGCCGGCGTGGCACCACGGTGCAGGAGCTGGTGTGGCATCTCCTGGGGCTTTCTCACGGGGGTGGATGGAGCTGGGGCTGCGATGGCTCCGTGCTGCGGGCAGGTTTGCCCGTGGCCATTCCTCGGCACGTGGGGCAGCTGGGGTGAGCACCCACAAACAAAAGCAAGGTCATTGTCACTCTGGTCAGTCCTCCAGGGGACACCAGCAGCAGCAGGCAGGGGCCAGGACCCGTGGGCAGGCCGGCAGGTCCCAGTAGGCAGCACGAGGTTCAGAGCGCTGCTGGAGGAGCAGAAACCCGCGGCTGCGTCCCAGCCGTTCCCAGGGCAGACCAAGCTGTGCTGGGGGGGAAGCAGCAGAAGACGGAGGCAAAGAGGCAGGAGCAGAGTTTTCTTCATGAGAGCGAGCTAGAACGTGATCTAGAACCCTGAAGCCAACTAGACCCAACAAGGAAGCTAGAAACATGATTTAGAAACATCAGCCAAACATACTGAACTTGATGTGAGCTACAACCAGCAAGTGCACCTGTAAATCAGAAGCTGTGACAAGAAGTGATCTAGAAATTCCAAGCGACCTAGAACGTGATCTAGAACCCTGAAGAGAGAACCAGCAATTAGGTCTTTATTATTAATTGGATATTTTAATACTTAAGTATATTTAAATATAATAATTTTCATAATTATTAACTATAAATATATTGATGATATAAGAATATATTAATAAGATTAATAATATGTAAAGTATATATAATAATATTAATTATAATACTAATATTAGTTAGTGTTATTGATTAGACACCACAAACTCTGCTCAAATACCAGTTATATAAAACATTCACACTTATCCTCTCGCTTCGTCCTTCTCCGGGTGCGTCCCTCGCGGGATGACAGAGCCGCGGATCTGGACACCGCACTCGCTCTGTGCACAATCGCACACCTCATTCACTCGTTCACACGTACAAGTACGCGCAAACTTCACCTTCGTTACCCGTTTATATCACCGATATAATGAAATCCAATAGCACAAGCCCCAGTTTGTGAGATCCAAGGGTGTGCTTCCGAAATCAGAACTGAGGAGAGCGTTAATCCAATTCTGACCTTGCACCACGGTGTACTCAGAACACCAGAGTGCTCCCAAACATCTGCAAACATGCAAGCCCGCGTGTACCTCCAAGTGCTAGTGACCCGGCACAGGCTGTTCCACGTACGGTTTGCGAACGGTCCCAAACGGCCAGCCCCAAGCAAAGATCCAGCTCCGTGCGCCTCACCTCCCGTGTTCCTTTCCCTTGCAGGACGCACCGGCATGCGGCTGGAGTGCCCAGGCAGAGCACGGGGAGTGGAGAGCAAAGTCCTGGTGCCAGGAGCCGGCACCGGCAGCAGGGCAAGAGCGCACAGCACACCGGCACGGCCACCGGCACCGCCACCAGCACGGCCAACGGCACGGCCAACGGCATGGCCAACAGCACCAGCATGGCCAACGGCACCGGTGAGCCAGCACGGGGGGCAGGGGGACAGAGCTTGGGGCTGTGTCTGGTGGGAGAAAATGAATTTCTGATAAGATAACGGATCTTGTAGCGCCGGGGAATTTCCTCTCTGTGGATTGATGGATTTTTATTGATTTTACTTTTGATAAGCTGGGCAGCTCCGCAGAGTGCACTGGGTAGGGTCTGTTCTGCCTGTCGTGAGTGGTTTCTGTGCCTTCTCTCTGGAGTCTCCCCGACAAAAAATGTGGCATCCAGCTCCAGGTTTTTAAAAGGATATGGGGACAGCAGCGTCACTGCTGCGGGGCTGTCAGAGCTGAGTGGGCTTTTCTCGGGGTTGGGAGCATTCGGCTGAATTTGCCCATCAGCCTTTAGGGAGAAGGTTTTGGGCTCTTTGCCCACCAGAGTGGGGAGGAGCCGCTGTCGGCCGGGCAGCAGGGAGGGCACAAACCCACCTCCCAAAGGGAGCTCGTTCTTACACTAGAGGGTATTTTGGAGACATCTCTCTTGTCTTTCTTGGTTTGTCCGCAAAGCCATAAATCCCGTGTGGAGCAGGGACGGGGGCCTGTTGCCTGTGGAGCCACAAGCGGCTGATGCGCTTTCCTTCTCTGGCTCTCACGGACCAGCCGAGCAGTGCAGCATCTCCTGCTCCCCTGCGGTCCTCTCCTTTGCTTTAACTGGAGACCTGGAAGGAGAAGCAGAGTGCTTTATTTTGGATAGAAGGAAACGTTTTGTTCAACCCAAAAGGAGGATTTTTCTTTTTTTCCTGTTTCGTTGGAAAAACCTGGAGCAAGGCAATGTCAGTTTTGCCAAAGCCCATTTTGGGAGGGAGCTGGGGGAGCGGGAGGCTGACGTGAAATGCTGCCTTTCGGCTGTCGCTCCTGCTCTGTGCTCCCTCCCCGGGGCTGCGGCTTGGCTCTGCCGCTGGGTGCAGCACTGTCCCGGGATCGAGTGCTGTGGGGTGTCCCCTGTGCCCCCCCAGCCCTTCCCGGTGTCCTCGCTGTGCAGGGGACACTCCCTCAGGCTGTGGACAGTTTTTGTTCCCGAGTACAACTTGGCTCCTTGGCTGGGTTTGTTTAAAGCACATTTTATTGGCCCAGCCCCAGCCTCCCCAGTGGCTTTATGACTGTGCCGTCCTCGTCGCTGTTCACCACTCCCCAACCTCCGTGTCTCCCCAAGTCCCGTCGGTGATGATTTTACCCCTGAGGGTGGCAGATGAGTGTTTCGGGCGGCTGGGATTAGTGCCGGACACCCTGTTTTGTGCCCTCTGGAATGCCTCCAGAAACCATCCTCTTCCTCCTGGGTTTGGCACATTTTGGTGACATTATCGTGTGTTTTGAGCAGACTGTTGCAGGAATGTCCCCATTACATCTGTCGCTCACAGCTGTGATTTCATCTGACGATAAAAGGAGATGATTTCGTGCTGAGTTATCTCCACAGCCACGTAGCTCAGCCCTAGCTGTGCTCCCCGTCAGCCCTTCCTTATCGGCTGGACTTTGGAGCCGTTTTTCCCCTGCTTTGGCCCGAGCAAACCGATCCCAGCGCAGTTTCCTGGGTCGTTCTGCAGGTTCCCTTTGAAGATTGGCACGACTTGAGGCTTCTGAGATCGCCCTTTCCAGGGCTTGCTGGCAGTGGGCAGCAGCTGGAGACCTCCTCAGCTGGGTCTCGCAGGACTTGGGTGCACGGTGCTCGGAGCCTGGCCATCTCCATCGCCCGCTGACGCTGCCCGAGCGGCTCCTGTAGTTCTCTGCAGAGTGGCTGTGGCTCTGCAGGCTGCTGTCCTGTGAGGTTTATACTGTCGTGAGGTTTTTTCCTGCAGTGCTTCTAAATGCTTGGGCTGTAGACACAGGTACCTCCCTTACAGTTTTCTGTGTTTCTCGGCTCTGGCTTGTGGAGCTCTGTCTGCAGCCCTTCTTTGTTACTTGTTGCTGGTCTGGTTTTAAAGCTTTTGCTTTGCCACTGAAGCCAGGATGTCTTGTAGCAAAAGTTATCCCCTGCTGGACTGGAAAATCTCAGGGATTTTTGGCTAGCTAATAAATATTAATCCAACAAATTCCCTTTCATTTTTTTGGTCCGCATTTTCCTCCTCATCAGTTTTCTTTGTCATTTTCCTTTGCTCTCTCTTCCCCTTCCCTTTTCCAAAAGTTCAGTGGATTCCAGCAACGTTCAGCTCTCACCAGTGCAGCGGACTCGCTGCGCCGGGGCTCCCCTCTGCCTGGGGACACGCTGTGCCACCCTTCTGCTGTTCCCTGAGTTCCCAGCAGGCACGCGGCGTGTCTGCAAGCGGCAGGAGAGATACTGAGTGCAAATGCGAAGTACCCTCTGCTTTTGTCTGGGGACAAAGGCAGTGGTTCCCAGAGGAGTCTGGCTGCTGGGTGAAGGAGGTGCTGCTGCCTTTGCTGTGGACTGGGAGCACTGGGAGTCCTGTGCTGGGGTGACAGCAGCTGCCACCCACCCCGTGCTCTCTTCCAGGGCTGCCTGGGTGCGGTGGGTCAGCCGAGCCCCCTGTTAGCTTTGCTGGGTGCTAACGTCTCTGCCCTCTGCTTTTCCAGTGAACGGGGACGCAGTGGGTGCTGCGGACATCGAAGAGGACAGGCCGGCTGCGGGAGTGGCTGTATCCACGCCGGTGGCCTCGAGCGCAGCCGACAGCTCCGTGGCTCCTGCCCTGCCCAGCTCCGGAGAGGCAGAGGAGGCAGCCTCCGGCCCCAGCGCCCCGCCGGCCCGGGCAGCAGTGCCAGCCCTGGATGCTCTGCCCCCCGGGTAAGCTCTGCTTTCTGCTTGAGACTTTCATTCCTCTGCCAGGGCCAGCACGGTGGAGTGTCTGTGGCCCTCGGGGAAGGAGGCACGGCCCTGGAAGAACGGCTGGGGGGACACAAGCAAACAGGGGTACTGCTGTGTGCTAGAAGATGTTCGAGCAAGGGGCTGTGCTGCTCTGGGAATAATGCTGAGCAGAGCAGAGAGGGCCTAGGGGCACCCGTCACATATCCTGGTGTCCCCGCTTCCCTGGCACAGCCTGTCCTCCCTGCTCAGAGCCGTCTGGCCGGGGCTTGGCTGCTGTGGATTCCTCCTCCGGGCTGGGGTCTGAGCTGTGTCCGCTGTGCGGCTGGAGGGTAATGAGCAGTGAATCACCGCTCTGCCGCAACCAGCCTCTCAGCATCCGTGCCAGGGGAGCAGCAGAGTCCTCTGCTCTCCCGGGGCTGCCAGAGGGATCAGTCAGAGGAAAATCAATATATTAGAGAGCGAGTGTGGATTTCCAGGGAGCTCCCCTGAGCAGGAGAGCACAAACATGCAGCGTGGAGGCGTTGGCCAGGGCTGCGGGGAGGTGGGCAGGACCCTCACAGAGCTGTGCCCATCCCTCTCCCTGGTGGGGATGCTCGACATCCTCCTGCGGAGGTGGGGAAGGGGCTGGGAGGAGAGCTGGGCTGGCTGAGCCGTGCCGGTGGGCTCGCTGGCTCGCGGTGGGGGCGATGGGCAGGCTCTGGGCTCAGCCCCCCTCCGTGCTGCAGCTGGGTCATTCCCCCCTTGGATTTCAGACACCTTGAGTTCTGAACCGAAAATGCCGAGTGGCGAGAGGAGGGGGCTGAACACGGCCTGTGTTTGGTATGAAGGGAGCTGTTTATTTTCCTTTGGCTGGGGCCATGCCTGGAAGGTCAGGGCCTCGCCGGTGTGTCAGTCACAGGTAATTAGGGTTAACGGCTCAGTGTGCCTTTGTGCGGGTGTGTGAGGGTTTCTGTTCTCCCGCCTCAACGCTTCCTGTTTCCAGGCAGCTGGAAAAGTCCAGCGCTCTGAAAAAGGTCTTTATTCCCTTTCTGCTCCTAGCAGGTAGGCTGAGGGTCTCCGTTTCCCCACCTCTGCACAGCCCGAGGTGGGAACAGGCTGGTGTTCTGTCCCGGGGCGGAGAGGAGCCTGCGGGTATCTCACGCTTGGGGTTTCCGGAGGCTCGGAGAGGTTGCAGGCGCTGCTTTCTGAGACACGCCGCTCTTGCATTTCCCTGGTCCGGCTGGGTGGAAGGGTGGCCCGTCTGCCGGCGGTGCTCACGCAGCAGAACATCGCGGATGTCAGAGCAGGGAGGAGGAAGCTGTTGTGCTGTGGGAGGTGGCTGGAGAAGAGCCGTGGAGGGGTAGTGAGGCATCCACTGGGCTGAGCTTGCAGAACTGGGCATCCCTGGAGGCACTCAAGGGTTAATCGAAGGTGTTGGTCCCTCCCTGTCCCCACAGCAGGGTCTGGAGGGGGAAGGAGGCAGCAGGGCTTTTGCACATGCCGAGCTGCACGCTTGTGCAGGGCTTGGGCAGCAGCCGACCCGCTTGGCCAGGTGGAGACCAAGAATCGAGGTCTTGCCAGGTAGAGGAGAGCGGAGGATCGAGTCCGTTGAGGTTCCCGTGGTGTGAGCCCTGCCCTGGAGCTGCCAGCCCGGGCTCTGGGCTAACGGGGGTCTGCACAAACCAGAATTTGCTAAACAGGGATCGCACAAAACACTCTGGCCCTGGGGTGGTATGAATGAGCTCCTGGGGATCTCCCGAGACCCAATCCGGGGCGGCTGGTGTTTGGCTGGCTCCCCGCAGCGGGTATTGCTCTGAGCAGTGGTTTGGGGCCCCGCTTGGGACGTGGGGATGCGGCTGGCTGGGCGGGCGGAGGCGGCGATGTCTCAGGCAGAAGGGATGCAGACGAAACCAGGCCGCTGTGGCTCTGGCAACGGCGTGCTCCACAGAAAGCGGGGCAGGATAGCCCCTCGCTGGCCCCGCGCCCACGCGGATGGCTGTGCAGAGCTGCGGAGCCCGGGAGCGATCGCTCTTGCTTTGCCACACGCAGGAGCGACGTCCCCTGCAGAGCTGCCGGCCTCTCCGGTGCTGAAGAGCCGGAATGCTGTCGTGTTCCCCCTGCTTTCTGCATGAGCCCTGCCTCATTCTCTGAGTGTCTCCTTTCATCCGTGGGAACGTGGAGAGCACTCACGCTCAGCTTCCCTTCGGCGTCTGGAGGGGTGGCAGCTTTTCGGAGCTGGTGGGTGCGCTGAGCCCCAGCCTCCCTGCCCGCCCCAGCCTGCGTGCAGACGGAGTTGGGGGCGGCTGGGTTCATGTGGGGATTCAGAGCTATTTATTCTGCTCAGATAGCTGTCTCCGAACATCTGCAGCAGATGTGGCAGGCACAAAGGCATCTCTCACACAACCGGGAGTCTGTTCCGGAGGGTGCTGGAAGGTGTTCGGAATAATTCCAGCCCCAACGGTGCCCAGAGCCTCCATCACATCCTCCTGGCTCGGACAGAGCGTGTTTCCTTGTGAAGTTGGGAGCGTGTGTGGCACAGGAGCGGCCGGTCGCAGCGCTCCAGGCCCTCAGCGCGGGGTCCTGGTTCTCACGGAGGGGTTTCCGAGCAAACTGATAGCCAAAGGGGGGGAGAGCACGAGAGCCGCTGGCTCCTGCATCTGGTTCCTATCAGCGATGATCCTGCGCGGGGGACAGCCGGCCGTGAGCGCGGTGTGTGTACGCCGTCTCGCCCGCACAAAGAGGTGCATTATGCTGCCTGGCAGAGGCGTGGGGCTGTGGTTTCTTACATAAGGAGGGCGTTTTGTTTGGACTGCAGGGTTGCCTCAGCCCTGCCACTTTGCAGCGTCCATGGCTCCCCGTCTCCACGGCCGTTGCCGGAGGGGAGCAAGCCGGGGCCGGCGCGTCGTGCGCTTCGTGCTTGCAGCAGCGTGCGTGTGGGTGGAGGTCCCACCATCCAGCACTTGCTAAACCCCTGATCGTCCTCCCTGGTGGCGATGTTGCAGCAGGCACAGGGGAGGAATGCCAGTTGGGTTGGGGTCCCCAGAAGGAGAGCCTGTTGTCATGCGTCTCGCTGAGCTGTGTCCCCTGTGGGAGGGCGGGTGGGATGCAGGGAAGCCTGCGAGAGCTGGGCAAGGTGGTCTGAGCAAGGAGGGGTTCCCCCAGTGCCCCCGTTTCTGAGGTCGTTGCTGTGTGTCGGCAGTAGTAACGGTTTGTCACAGCTGTCCAGTGGCGGTGATTCACTGGTCGTAGGGCAAGGCAGCGCTCAGCAAATTTACTTTTCAGGTCACCAGGGAGCTGCTGACCTGGGGAGCATGTGAGCTGGTTGCCTGTTTGTATAGAGTGCGGGATGGGGACAGAGGAAATCAGTCGGTAGCTGCCACCACTCGCAGCTCTCCCCAGTCCTGCGTGGCTTCCTGTAGTCACCAGGGCACCCAGAGGAGTATCCGGGGGGGGATCCAGTAACCCCCTGCCCTGCAGCTTCCCCCGGCAGCCCCTCGTGTGCAGGTGCAGCAGGTCCTGCCTCGGCCGCTTCCCATCAGAGACAACCACTGCTGTCCCGAGATCTCTGCTGTGGATCAGGAGGATCCAGTGCTGCTGACTGGTGGCGACATCTGGGGCTGTGACCCTGGTCCCTGGGGCTGTGACCCTGGTCCCCGCGGACGTGACCTGGTCCCTGCGGATGCACCAGGCTGATGGTGTTTCTGAGAAGCCCGTAGGAATGAAGCCAAGAGCTCTGGTTTGGGTTAGACAATCTCGTGGCTAAATCCTGAGCCTGTCATTCACGTTCCCCTCCTGCTTTCGGGGAACTGACTCTTACCGCAGAGCGCACGATTGCCTCCTGCCCGGGGCAGAGGTTTGTCAGGCTGCTGGATCCCCCAGCACACTGCCGGGGCTGGGGAACGCGGCCGGAGCTCTCCCTGTTGCTGCTTTCCCATCTCTTTTGAGAGCTGTGTCAAGGCCGTGGTGGACATGGACCCGTGGTCGCAGCAGGTGTGTGGTTGTGGCTGAGGTCACCGGTGGCGTCATCATCCCCGGGGGGAGGTCTGAGGGCGGGCAGGGACGGGGCGAGCTTGGGCGATGGGGCATTGGAGCTTGGAGCATCTCCTTGCCAAGAGCTGCTTGCTTTCTGCAAGCCCCGATTTGTTCCCTTGCTGTCAAAGCAGACGCCTGCATATTAATTTCTTGGGGCTTTTCGTGATGATTAACTGAGGCTGAAGGCTGAATCGGGAGGGATACCTGCGGGAGCAGAAGCGCAGCAGGAGAACGCTTCATCTGTCAGCAGCTGTCGGCTCGCCCCTCTCTGCTGCAGAATGAAAGCTGCCGGGAAGGCACGGGGCTCCTCGGAGCTTTTCCCTTTGCCAGGGCAGAAACTTTCATGAATGAATTAAGGCGACGAATGGTTTTCAGTGCAGTGGTGTAAAGCCAGGCCTCCCTATCGCACCGGCTCCCCGCAGGGGCCACCCCGACCCGAGCGCCTGGCGATGTGTTTGAGCCGTGTCCGTCAGCGCCAAGCAGGGCTGCCAGCGAGAAAACTCAACCCCAGCCCGAGCTCAAAGGCTCCCCTTGAAGATGTAGCAAGAGAAACCAAACAAAAACTACATCAAAAACTCACAGAGCATAAAACTGACCCCCTATGAAATCTTATGCCGACCCTCGTACTTTCAGGAGGAAATTAGGAATTTATGCTCCAAATTACGCCTGTTTGCAGAAAGCAGCCTGCTGCAGCACGTCGCCGATTGTCTTGACCCAGCAAGGGAGGCAGCTGCCGTGTAGATCTGCTGTCGTTCCTCGTTTTACGTAAAGGTTAGCACGCTGTAGCTGAGCAATGCGAGGAGGTGGGTTTGCTGATCCACCAGAGGCAGCTCCCTGGACACGGTTGGTTATACGGTGATTATAGCTATTCACAGCTCGCTGGCCTGTGGGGGAGGCTGGGCTGCACCGCCCAAGCCTTTGGGCACCAGCAGTGTTCCTAGCGAGGCTGTTCCGGCATCATCTGAAGTAGACGAAGGTGCCTGCGAAGCCTCTTGTCCTGCGAGTGGCAAGGCTCCGGCTCTCGCTGCCCTCCCGGGCCAGGGGCTGAGGCTGCGGGAGCCATGTGGCTTGTTCCAGCCGAGCCCCTTCGCCCCACCTCTGTGTCCGAGCAGAGGACGAGCTCCTCTCGTCTGCCTCAGGTTTCCTCCGCGTCCTCTCCCGAGGGCTGCTGCTCTCCCGGCTGGCCCCGGAGCGGTGGCTGCTCCACCTCGGCCAGGGTTCGGATCCTGTGCTAGCAGTGGTCAGCTGCCACATGATTTTTTGTTTGTTTTTCTTGCAGGTGGGAACAGCGAGAGCTGCCCAGTGGTAGAGTCTACTATGTAGACCATAACAACAAGACCACCACGTGGGAGAGACCTCTTCCTCCGGGGTAAGGGGGCCGGGGGCAGCTGCCGTCTCAGACACTGAGCTAACGCATCGTGTCGGATGCACGGGGCTCTGCGCAGAAGAGGAGAAGCGGGCTGGCAGCAGGAGGATTTTTTCATTCCTAAAGAGCAGTGGGGTGAGGTGACTGTTTGCTGGCCTTAAGGCACACCCTGTATCCTCAGAAAGGTCTTTCCAGCGTTCATAAAAGGGAAAAAAATTTCCAATCTGTTGTGTTTTGACCTCTGTTGAGGTCTGTTTTTTGAAACAGTTCACGGAAATCACCAAGCACTCGAGCAGCAGCACAACCGCTCGTAGGCAGAGCAGAGCAGGGGCCTTTGGGACGGGGTGCCAGCGGAGTCCCCCCAAGGACCAGGAGAAGGGAGGGGGTGAGCCTCATGTCACCTGGGGAAACAGATGCTTCTAGGTGAGGACTGAGCTCCTGGGGGCAGAAACAGGGATGCTCAGCGTGCCCCAGACCTGCAGCTGGGCTCTGGACTCTCTCGGAGGGGTCTCATGTTCTGAGCTGCGTTGGGGTCTGCTTGTGCTGCTGCTCGGCTCCACCAGACCTGCGGGAAGCACACCACAAAGCTCACGTCCAGGAGGGCCAGGCTTTGGTTTGTAGGAGTGAACAGCCTGCGGGTCGCAAAGGCGGTACACAGCTCGGGGCCACGCGCTTTCCAGGAGCTTGTCGAATTCTCCCCTCTTTGCACTCCTACAAGCAGAGCAGTCGGTACAGCCCAGCTGCTGCTGTTCTCTAGACTGGGTTTGTTCACGGCTGGAATGGCCAAAGTGTGTTTGAACCGCCAGCGTCACGTGTGAACGTGAAATAAAACCCAGCCTGTGTTCCCCCCAGGTTCCCATGGGCACACACTGCCTTCAGTTAATCTGTGATCTCTGCAGCCGCTTGCTGATCCTGCGGCAGCTCGAAGTCTGCCTGCTGTTAAAAGAGGGAGGTCGCTACCTGGGCAGGTGGGTTTGGAGCCCCTCGGATGTGCTCCTTCCCTCCTGCGCAGGTCTCCAGCCCCGTGCCTTGCCTCTGTCGGAGGCCAGCTGGCTACGAGGGATGCTTACGGCATCCTGCTGCGAGCTCGGCTGGTGTCCCAGCATCCCATCGAGGCTTCAGGTGCCCTCGCAGGGAGGTGCTCCGGGTCTTGCTAGTTTTGTATTTCTTTCTGGGGGATCTTTGCCCAGCTGGACCCTGGGCCCCGGCAGCTCTCGCCTATTTCTCCTCCTGCTGAGCTGCTGCATGGGGAGCACAGGGGGAGCATGGCGGCTGGGGAAGGAGCTGACAGCCCAGTGCTCCTCTGTCACCCTTTTAACACGTCCTGGGGCAGCAGCTGGGTGTTCTCAAGCTGCTGCTGCATGTCCAGACCCTGGAGGCAGCCCTTGGGCAAGGGCAATGGGAGGTTCCTCGGTGTAGGACCTTGGTGTGTGCCTTCTGCTGCGCCTCCCGAGCTCTCCGGGGTTTCTTTCCGCCGCCGTCACACCGGCGTTAGTGTTCAGTTGCCGCATGGCAGCCGGAGGCACCGGCCAGCAGGATCCCCGAGCTGTCTGGGGACACACAGTGACATCTTCCTCTGGTGTTTCCAGGTGGGAGAAGCGCGTGGATCCTCGGGGCAGGTATTACTACGTGGACCACAACACCCGCACCACCACGTGGCAGCGCCCCACGGCCGAGTACGTCAGGAACTATGAGCAGTGGCAGTCCCAGCGGAACCAGCTCCAAGGAGCCATGCAGCAGTTCAGCCAAAGATTCCTGTACCAGGTGAGAGCGGGGGGCTGCGGCGCTGGGGGTCTCACCTGGGAGACCCTGAGCGTGGGGAGGTGCTGGCGGGGCTGTGTGGGGTCTGTCGGCTCGGCAGAGCAGCGCTTCGACAGGAGAGCCCCGCAGCTCCTCTGCTGCCTGCAGAGAACCCCGCAGGAGCAACTTGCTTTTTATCAAACAGCTTGTGCAGCCCTGAGGGGTGGTGGGAGGTGGCCTCGGCAGCCTGTCCCCGGTGTCCTTTCAGAGCCAACATGCACTGTCTCCTCTGGCTTCTGTCTGCCAAGCCCTGCTGCTCACCTGCGAGGCTTCTGGGGCTGGCTGCGTGCTGTCGGAGCTGGGCATGTGCTGAGGGAGCTGGGGGAGCCTGGCTTGTGGCAGGAGGGGAGCTTGTCCTTCCCCAGGTTGGACTGAGGACAGCAAGTCGGGTCCTGGTTGGCAGCAGGAGTCCCAGGGACCAGAGAGCGCAGGGAGCGAGCACTTCTGGGCTCAGCGAGCTTCCTCCTGCTTTCCCCGCTTCTTCCCCTCGTTCTTGCTCTGGGCTGAGCAGCTGCAGTTCCTCGCTCAGGGAATGATCTCGCACCAGCCCTGCAGAGCAGCAGCTCCTGGGCAGACACCACCCTTGTCCAGGTCTTGCCTTTGCTGCTGGAGCCGGGACCTGGCTTCCCAGCGGCGGGGAGCACCCTCTGCTACCCAGGACAGTGCTGGCGGCCGCTGTGCTGCAGGGCGAGTGCTGCTTGGGAAGGAGCCAGGCTGGAGCGTTTCCGCCTCCAGGAGCGGTGATGTCCCAGCTGTCCCAGTGCTCCCCGCCGTCAGCCGGCCCAGTGCCTGGCAAAGGCAGGTCTGGGGGGGGCAGGCGTGGAGTGACAGTGGGCAGCGCAGGGTGACCACCTTCCCATCGGCGTTTGGCTCCTCTTGGGAGGCTGACGTGTCCCAGCGGCGCTGCTGGTGTGAGCTCTGCTCCAGCGGGGAGCGGGGATGCTCTCTGGAGGGGGTGCAGGCAGGGTGGTTCTGCAGAGCCCGTCCCCCGGTGCTGCCCTGCATGAGACACAACCGGGGCCGCTCCTGGGGGTGCGGGAAGCTGCTCTGCCCCTCTCCCCCCTGCCCATCTCTCCCCGGACGCCTCGCCAGCCTTTCCAAGCCTCGCGGCAGGAGCTGGGCTGTCGCAGGTCCGCTGCCCTCGGCACGCCGTGCTCGCAGGAGTGCTGCGGAGGGGTGCGTGGGAGGGGGCTTCCACCGGCCGCCAAACGGGGCCACGGGCCCGTTCCTCGCTCCCGTCCCCGCCAGCGCCAGCCTTGGAGCTGCTCCAGCGCTGCGCGACGCGCCCTGGCCAGGCTCCGCGGAGCACAGAGGGAGGGACTCGTGCTCCAAATTTAGCCTGATGAAACGATTTTACTTTTTGTTTCTCTGCTGCCAGCGGCGATGGCTCCTGCTCTGCCTCCTTCCCCCCAGGGGCTGTTCTGCCTTGCTTCAGCCCCCGCCTGCAGCATCCACCTGCCCTCCTCGCAGGGAGAGGAGGCTGATGGGGTGTCTCTGCCCTTTTTAATTAGTTATTTTTAGGTCCCAGTGAGGTGATACCTCTGGATGTGACTCGTCAGCGGCTCTGGCCAGCCTGTCTGGGCAGGGAGGGAGTGGAGGCTGCCCCGAGCCCGTGGCACACTGTGCTGGGCTGGCCGCTGCCAGGGCCGTGCCTCCTGCGCCCAGTCCCGGCACGTGAGGTTGGGTGGAAAAGACGAGGGTCCGAGAGGCAGGGGCTGTGCCAGCCCCATCCCCAGAGTGCCCCAGGACATCCCGGGGTGCTGGCTGCCGTGGGATGCCCGCGGTGCTGGTGCCTGTCCTGGGGCGGCGGCCGTGGCACCCCGATAGCAGCTGGGTCTGGGGCTGCCTCCTGCTCCCACGCGGGAGGGACGGGCACGGCTGCGGTGGCGTTTCCTGAGCCCCGGCTGACTCTGATCCCCAGCCTGGGATGCTGGGCTGGGACTCTGGGCTGGGACGCCGGCCCCCCTCCAGCAGCGGGGTGTCGGGGGATGCAATGAAAATGCCGTTTCGGTAACAATGCTGTTCTTATTTAACTGTTAAAAGCACTCACAGGCCTCCTTCTCCCCCAAACCCCCGACTGCTGGGGCTGCGCTCCATCCCCAGGGACCTCCAGCGAAGCCGGAGACGGGGGGCTCCCGCGCAGGGGCGACGGGGCCTCGCTCCAGCCCCGCTCCCTCCGTTCCCGGGGCATCCCCCGGTTCAGGCTGGGTGACGGCCGCCGGCTCTGCCCACCCCGGGGAAGAAGAAAGGTGCTTTGTGCGGTGGCCCCCAACCTGCTGGGGGGGCGGCGGGGCGCGGAGCCGCCCGTCTGCACGGATGAATGTCCCCTCAGTGCGAGCGCATCCCGCGCCCCGCGCCCGGCCGGGGAGGAGGGGGCCGCGGCCGCCAGGAAGCGCTGGGCGTGGACAGGGCTTGTGGGAATGATTTCATTGGAAAGGCCTGCGATATTTTTTCCCCTCTTATGTGTGGTTCTTGGAGGAGGCTGGAGGTGTATCTGGTGGGGACGGCCGCCGGGGACGGCGGGAGCCAAGCAGCCGCGCACATCTGGACCCCGCCGCGCCGTCCCGCTCCCCTCCGTGCGGCACGGCCCCTGCCCCGCCGCCCCCTTGGCTGCCCTGTTTAGTTTGTGCTTTTTTTTTTTTTTTTCCCTTTTTTTTTTTAACCCCCCCTTGAGTGTGCAAGTTTGTTTTTTGTTTGTTTTTGGTTTTTTTTAGTTCTGTAGGAGCTGCGGGCTAAGGGGAGGCGAGTGGGAGTGGGGGCTGTACGGCTCACCTCTGTGTTCCGCTCTTCCCAGCCATCCCTGCCTTGGTTTTTATTTTGTGTTTTTTGCCCTCTCTGTTGTCTCTAGTCGTCCGGCGCCCCGTCCGACAATGATCCTCTGGGTCCCCTTCCTCCCGGCTGGGGTAAGTACTGAGCCACCTCACCTGCCTGCCGCCGCGCTGGAGGGACAGCCCGCTGGGGACGCTTCCCTGTCACCCGCAGCCGGACTCTCCAGGGGGAGGATGCTGCTGTCAGCAGCTCCTTCGCTCCCGTCCCTGGGGGAGTCGGCGCTCCCCGAGCTCTGCTGCGTGTGGGGCTGAGGCTGCCTGTGATTAGCACGATCTCTGATTTGAAATCCAGCTTTTTTCCCTTTTTATTTTTTTTTCCCCTTTTCCTGGAGGAGTTCCCGGTCTCTCTCAGCTACTGAACGCAGAAGTGCTGCTTGTGGTTGTTCTCTGGATGGGGGGAGAGGCTGGGGATCCAACTCCTCGCTCGTCCCCAGACCCCCCCACAGCTGGGGGGGGCTCCGTCCCGCTGCCATGGGGGGGGTCTCTCTGGGGATGCTCTGCCCCGGTCCCCAGTGGGGCCAGATGTCCTGCCCCATGACCCAAGCGTCGTGTGCCAGGACACTTTGAAAGGTCCCTGTGCCATCCCCAGGGCAGAGAGACCCCCTCCATGGGGACAGCATCCCCGGAGAGGCCAGGCTGGGACACCCACGGGTGCAGGCGGGCAGCGCTGTGCCAGGCAGAGAGGGTGGGGGGGGGATTCAAACTGTGGGGAGCTTGGGGCAGGATGGAGGGGGCCCAGGCTGCTCAGGGGGTCTGCAAGGGCAGGGTCTCGATGGGGACGGTGCTGGAGCCTTCATTGCCATGCTGGGTGGCCCATCCCCTGCGTCAGCGAGGTGAGCCCTGGCCGGGAGGAGGGGGGTCCTGTCCCCAGCATCAGCTGGGTGGGCTGGGGGCAGGGACAGGGACCCCCCCCTGCGTGGGGCTGAGTGCCCTGGGGTGGGGCGGGGGTCCCTGGGATGGATGAGGTGCCCAGGGTGGATGGAGTCCTGGTCATCGCATGTGGGGTCTGCAGGAGCCATGGCCTGGGGGGGCTGCTTTCCGCAGTCTGGGGGTGGGAGGCAGTGAGGGGGCCGCGGTGATGGGGGGTGACAGGGCAGCGTGCGTGCAGGGCGTCCCCGCCGCCATGGAGCGGGCGTGCGCGGGGAGTGACGCAGCACGTGGAGGGAGGAGGCGTGTTGCGTGTGCGGCACACGTGTTGGCGGGGAGGCGGGTGGGCAGGAGCGTGCGCGGGGGGCTGGCGAGGGGCAGAGCAGCTCGGCGGGTGGGATGAGGGGGGTGCATAGGGTGGGTGCAGGCACCCGGGGGCTGGTGAGGTGGGGACCAGGTGCAGGATCGCGACCGGACCAGGGCGTGTGGTGGCCAGGCACAGCTGGGGGGCTCTTGCTGTCTGGGGTGTGCAAATAGTGTCGGGATGGGGGGCCTGGGGAGCGTGCGGCACATACGGGGTGTCGGGTGGGTGGGGAGCGTGTGCTGGGGGGCTCCTGCGGGACGAGGGTGCGAGGCTGCAGGCGCTGAGCGGGGCTGAGCCGCGGTGCTGGCGTGAGCAGGGCGCTGGTTTAATGCCCGCATGCATCGGGCGGAGGGGTGGGTGTGCGGGCGTGTGCGGTGCACGTCGGTGGCGAGAGCTGTGCACCGGCAGCGGGGATGTGCCGGGAGCACGGATGCGTTCGAGGAAGCCCCCGTGGGTGCGCCCGGAGGGATGCTGCGCTTGCGGAGTGCTCCGTGTCCGAGGGGCTGTGCGGCCGAGCACGCCGCTGGTGCCAGCCCAGCAGCACGTTGGCTTCTGCTGTGGCACCTCCCTGCACCCTGGCCTTGGTGGCACAAGGAACCATCCTCGCAAGCAGAGGAGGTGTCGGGTTTTACCCAACCTTTTCCCCGTGATCCAGGGCAGTGCTGGCAGCGAGGTGGGACGGGGGGACTGACAAACTCCTCGTGAGCTGGGGAGGGGAGCGCTGCTCCAGGGCTGGGACGGTGTCGCGCTGGGCAGGGCGCTCCGGCTAACGCTCGCTCTCCCTTTTCTCCAGAGAAGAGACAGGACAATGGGCGAGTGTATTACGTGAACCACAACACGCGGACCACGCAGTGGGAAGACCCTCGCACGCAGGGGTAGGCAGCCTGCGGGGAGGACGCTGGCGGTTTCGGAAGGTCCATGCGATGGGCTGAGGGCTGTCCGTGCCGCGGGACCGGGCGGGCTGTGGCGCTGGGGGGCCAAAAGCGCTGACTGCAGGCAGCGAGGAGGCAGCGCTGGAGCCCGGGAGGGTTGGACACCACAGCCCTCAGCATCACGGGCAGCTGAGGGTGGAGATGGGGAAGGGATGGGGAAGGCTGCTGGGCTTTCTAGGCAGGGAGAGCTGCTTTCCTCCTGCCCTGTTCCTCCCCGCTTGGGCTCCAGGGAGCTCTGGGTTGCAGCTCTCCAGGGACCTGCCCTGGCTGAGGACCTGGCCCAGGTCTCCGCTGAGGCCACTCTCCTGCAGATGGAGAGTGACGGTGTCACTGTGGCCAGTCCTGGCCGCAGCCGAGCAGCCTGGGCAGCTGCAGTCTCGGGGTACAGGCAGACGCTCGCTAATCCCAAACCGTGAATCCTGCTTTTCCCTGGCACGGAGCTGCACAGCGAAGGTGTCCCCATGGGCGGCCATTTGCGGGGCGAGGGGTGCCCAAGGCGCCTGCCCACTGACCCCCCCTCGTCGGCAGGATGATCCAGGAGCCGCCGCTGCCACCCGGCTGGGAGATGAAGTACACAAACGAGGGCGTGCGCTACTTCGTGGACCACAACACTCGCACCACCACCTTCAAGGACCCGCGCCCCGGGTTCGAGTCTGGGTAAGTGCTTTGGGCCGGGCCCCCCACGCTGTGCCGGGCTCGAGGTGCCTGTCCACAGCTCCTGCCTTCCGTGGTCGTGGCACGGAGTGGGGACGTGGGTGTGCTTAGTTGCAAAGACACTGGGTAGTGAGCTTAGGTCCTCGCTTTTGGGGCCCCAGAGATCTTCCCGCTGCCTGGTGGGCGATGAGGCTGCCGGGGCCGGGCAGCTTGCGGGGATGCTGAGCCGAGCCCTGTGCTGCTTTTGCAGGAGCAAGCAGGGCGGCTCGCCGGGGGCGTATGACCGGAGCTTTCGCTGGAAATACCACCAGTTCCGCTTCCTCTGCCATGTGAGTAGAGTGGCCGGGGTCTGGGGGGGTGCGTGGGCAGCCTGACCCCCTGGGCGAGGAGAGCCGCCGTGCCAGCCCGCACAAACCTCCTGTCTCTGCCCCGCTCGCAGTCGAACGCGTTGCCCAGCCACGTGAAGATCAGTGTTTCCCGACAGACGCTCTTTGAGGACTCCTTCCAGCAGGTGAGGAGGGGCCGCAGAGCCCGGGGGGGGGTGTGGAGCCATCCCTCGTGCCAGCCCGCGGTGACGCTTCCCCTCTCCTCTCCCCAGATCATGAACATGAAGCCGTACGACCTGCGCCGCCGCCTGTACATCATCATGCGAGGAGAGGAGGGCCTGGACTATGGCGGCATCGCTAGGTGAGTGCCGGCGTGCCAGACCCTGTGCCTGCTGCCGGATGGGGCTGTGCCCTGCCTGCGGCGTGCTCCCTAAAGGTCCCCAGCCCTTCCGCAGCTCCTGCTTGGGCGGAGGAGCCCAGGAGCGTTCAAATGGGAAATAGCGCGAGTTTTAGGAATGGTGGAACACCTGAAAGCACCGCGCCAGCCTCTCCCTGTCCCGGAGGAGGCTGGGGGACCCAGCTGGGGCTCTCCTGCTGCTCCTGTGGGGTGGGGGCAATGGGTCAAGCAGCCCCTTCTCCCCACAGCCCACCCTTGCAGCCCCCAGGCTCTGCTGTTTCCCGGGACGGTCAGCGTGTGCCGGGTGGCCGTGGTGCAGTTGCTGCAGCCTCCCCTGCCTGCCCGAGGCCGGTGTCGCCGCCGAGCACAGGCTGCGTCTCGGCTGGAGGGGGTCCCGTGTCCCCGTGAGCCCCTGCTGGGTCGCTTGGGGTGTCTGCCTCAGTGCTGGGCTAACGCTCGCCCCGGTGTTGGTGCTGCCGTGCTCTCACCCGCTCCCCCTTCGTGGTGCCGCTGCCCCCGGCTCCGGGGCTGCCGCTCCCCGCCTCTCTCGGTGTCCTGCCAGTGGTTTTACCCTATGGTAGGTTACGTCAGGCTGTTCTACCACAGGGTAGAACCACGGACGGGATGCCGGGACTGCCGCCGAGGATCCCCTCTCCCTGCGCGGCCAGGGGAGCGAAGCCGGGGCGGTACCCGTCCTGGGATGCTTTGAGCTTGGGGTGGGGAGGCGGGGGGGGTTGTGCACAGCTGGGGGGTCCATGCACAACATCATCCGTTCATACACATATGACGGCCGGGTGGACCGTGCTGCGTGGTCTCTGCCGGGCTCCCCAGTGCTCTGAGTGGGGGTGTTTCTTGCTGGTGTCTCCGGAAGCGTGTCCCGAACCCCGCAGAGCACCCCTGGGATGGGGAGCACCCTGCTCAAGTCACACCCGGCCCCAAGGCTTACACGGGCACTCCGAGGAGGCGGGTGCCTGGTCTGGGGGGTGCTGTGGAGGCACAGGGCTGTCCCCACCACCGTGCGCAGCGTCTCCACCAGCCCCCAGGCTCCCCGGCTCCCAGAGCCGCTCGTCACCGCGCTGCCCCTTCCTCTCGGCGCAGGGAGTGGTTCTTCCTCCTGTCCCACGAGGTGCTGAACCCCATGTACTGCCTCTTCGAGTACGCCGGCAAGAACAACTACTGCCTGCAGATCAACCCGGCCTCCTCCATCAACCCCGACCACCTCACCTACTTCCGCTTCATCGGCCGCTTCATCGCCATGGTGAGAGCGCGGGGCGAGGGGAGATGAGAGCTTTGTGTCACCCCTCCCCGCGGAGTGGGGTCTTGTGGGGGCGAGGGGCGGCTCTGCGTGCCGTGGTGGGCTCGGCTCGGTCCCACCGCCCTCCTCCAGCCCCTCCTCACCCAGGTGCGGGGCTGCAGGAGATGGGCTGTGGAGGGGGTGCTGCGGCAGGGCTGGGGGGTGATGTGTTTTAAATCTGGGGAACGGCCGTGGGGCCGGAGGGGACCTGGCTTCCCAGGGGCTGGGCGGCGGGGATGGCTCCAGGTCTTTGGCTGCCGCCCCAGGTGCTGTCGGGTCTGCAGCTCCGGGGACTATTTTTAGCCCCAGCAGTGTGAGATTTTCCAGCTGCCCAAGCCCTGGCGCAGCCCCTCCCATTCCTCTGGCATCCCCCAGGGCCAACGGGCCGTGGGTCGCCCAGTGCGGGCTGGCGGGGGGCTGCCAGGGGCTCCCCGGGGTTGGGGAAGGGTCCCTGGCTGGCAGCCCCCGAGGTGTGCGCTGGAGGCGGCCGTGTGCTGCTCGGGTCCCCGCTGTCCTGCGCTGCCCCGCGCGTCGCAGGATACCAATAAAACCCCAGACTATTACTCACCGCTGGGCCGTTCTAGACAAGTGTCTGCATTATTTTTGGCTGCCTTTGCCTTGGGGCTCCTGGAAGCCAGGGATTCAGGGAAGCCACAGCACAGCTCTGTTTAAACAAGTGCTCTTAATAGAGCTGCGAGGGGAGAGGGAGACGGTGGAATTCGCGGTGGGGAGGGGAGAGGGGCTGCGAGCACACCCGCACCCAGCCAGCCACCCCCCGGCAGCGCTGCGGGGGGCACCCCGCTCCTCCCCACCGCGTTTGCCAGCCGGGAGTGAGCACCGCGGCTCTGGGGCCCCGGGAGCCGTCCCCTGTTCCCCCTGCGGTGGAGCACCCTCGCCCCATGGGTCTGTCCTGGGGTCCCCCCTGACCCCGTGTCACCCCTCGGCCGCAGGCTCTATACCACGGGAAGTTCATCGATACCGGCTTCACGCTGCCCTTCTACAAGCGGATGCTGAACAAACGGCCGACGCTGAAGGACCTGGAATCCATCGACCCCGAGTTTTACAACTCCATCGTCTGGACCAAGTGAGTGCCCCTCGCTCCCTCCTGGCCCGGGGCCCGTCCTGCCGCGGGGGAGGCAGCTCCTGCCCACAGCCCCTTGCCGCTGCTGGGTGCCTCCCTCAGAAATCCCGTCCCCGTGTCCTCCGCAGGGAGAACAGCCTGGAGGAGTGTGGCCTGGAGCTGTACTTCATCCAGGACATGGAGATCCTGGGCAAGGTGACCACCCACGAGCTGAAGGAGGGCGGCGAGAGCATCCGGGTGACGGAGGAGAACAAGGAGGAGTACATCATGTGAGTGGCTGTGCCGAGGCCCCCGCCGGCTGCAGGGCAGTGCTGGGGTGGGAACGTGGGGCTTGGGACGTGGCCGCTTCCCTGGGCTACGTGGCCTGTGACAAGTATGGGCTGGCGTGGTCGGCCGCGCCGTGCTGCGGTCTGGCTCGCTGCGGGCTGGGCAGCTGCCAGTGCTTTCAGGAAAGAGGAGAGGGGAGAGAGGGTGAGACTTCTCTCCCTGTCCCATGGCTGCTCACCCTGCCTGGCTGTGGCTGCGCTGGCTGGGGGCTACCGGCGCTCTTGCTTGGCTGGGGGATGCGGATTGCACCCCTCGACCCCCAACCGCTGCTGGGCTGTGCTTGGCTTTGGGAGCAGGGAGAGAAACCCGCTGGTGGGAATGGAGGGGAGCCCTGGCAGTTTGCAGGAGCCCCTCTCCCTCTCCTCGTGCACCCCTGCAGCTCCTGGGGTCCTCCCCGCTGGTGGGGGGAGTGGGGGGGTTCCTGGTGCCAGGCCAGTGGTGCTGGCTGCCGGCTGACCGTCCTCTGCCCTCCCAGGCTGCTGACGGACTGGAGGTTCACACGGGGCGTGGAGGAGCAGACCAAGGCTTTCCTGGACGGCTTCAACGAGGTGGTGCCGCTGGAGTGGCTGCGGTACTTCGACGAGAAGGAGCTGGAGGTGAGCTGGCGCCAGCGCTGGGACGGGTACAGGGAGGTACTGGCGCTTCCCAGCCCAGGAGGGCACACGGGGACGGCAGAGCGCACGGGCTCTGCTTGCATCCTCTGCCCTCGGCTCTGCTGCCCGGGGAACGCTCGCCCCAGGTCGGGTCTGTGGGGCTGTGGGTTGGGTCCGTTGGCAAGAAAATACCTTGTCAGAGGCGAGGAATTCCTCCCCAGCACCTCCGTTGCCCAGTGCTGGAGGCTGTGCCCTGTGCTGGAGGAGTCGGTGCCCCAGAGCACAGGGCCCCCCTTTCTGTCCCTCTGCTGACTGTCCCTGTCCCCAGCTGATGCTGTGCGGCATGCAGGAGATCGACATGAACGACTGGCAGAAGAACACCATCTACCGGCACTACACCAAGAACAGCAAACAGATCCAGTGGTTCTGGCAGGTCAGTCCCCGTGCCGGCAGCGCCTCTGTCCTGCTCCCAGCCCTGGGACTGTCCCTGCCCGGGGCACGCAGGCCTGGCCTGCGACAGGCAGCCACACCAGGGAGAACAAAATACAACCGCAGGCACGTGTTCAGCAAGAAGCTTGGGCTGCGGCTGGCAGAGGCCCCAGTGCTGCCGGCGAGGACAGCAGGCAGCACTCAGTGGTCAGCGTGCTCCCAGCAGGAGCTGCTGCTCTGGGGCAGGGCGGCAGGAGGGGTGACATGTCCTGGAGCTGCTCGGTGCTGGCTGGGAGAGAAGGGGCAAAGAACCGACTCTGGAGGAGGGTGGAGTTGGGCAGAGGTGCCCCTCGGGATGCCCCGGTCCCCGAGGATGCGGGGCGGGAGGTGAGGGCTGGGGTGTGCGCCCGGCGTGCTGCCCTGCCCTGGGCTGTGGCTGGCCTGGGTGGCAGGCAGGGGGTGTTCGTGGAGAGGGGCGTTCACGGCAGGAGCCGTGCTGCAGGACGGTGCCCCCGGCACAACTGGGCTGCAGGCACGCGGGTGGCGGGGATCCCACTCTCCTGCCGCGTTCTTGTCATAGGTGGTTAAAGAGATGGACAACGAGAAGAGGATCCGGCTGTTGCAGTTCGTGACGGGGACCTGCCGCCTGCCCGTCGGGGGCTTTGCGGAGCTCATCGGTGCGTGTTCCCGGGCGCTTGGCTGGGGTGGGGGGTC
>WKFP01013819.1:48598-79840 GCA_011057875.1 Pterocles orientalis | reverse complement strand
GTCGGAGGGAGGCGGGCAGCCCCGCCGAGCCGTGGCCGGCCCCAGCCAGCGGGTCTCTTTACCTGCTGACTGCATGGCCTCCAAGAGCGTTTTTCCCGTAATTCTTCCGGGGATAGAGGTTTCAGGGGCTGGCTAGCCTTCCCCGGCTGTGGCTGCTGCCCCTCGGGAAGAGGAGTGCGGTATTGGCCGTGCTCCAGTTTCAGGAGCATCTCCTAATGACCGTGACCTTTAGAAAAAAGGAGAGAGCGGCCTCGGGACGGTGTGGTAATCCTATCATTGCCACTAGACTGCAGGTGTAAAGTGCAGGAGTGCCGTCTCATCGGCCCAGGCTGGAACCGCTCCATCAGCCTGCCTCTTGTTCAGAGCTTCAGGTAATGTCAGGGTCCCCAGCACCACAGCGATACAAGTCTGTGTAAATAAGCAGAAATTTTTATTATTGTTAGCGTTTACTCTCCTGAGGGACTAGTTTGTTTCATAGGCAAAACCAACAGGCTTCGGCCTCTCTTTTGGTAAGCGTGTTTCCTCTCTGAAGTAGTGCTTTCCTCAGTGTGAAGGAGAAACAGCCTCTGAGCTAAGCTGAGTGCTTAGGCTAGACTTTGTAGAAGGGTTTTTGCACCTCAGGAATGGGAACTGGTTGACACAGAGCCTGTCTTTTGTGCTCCCATCAAGAAACAGAACCTGAGGTTGTTTTTCCTGAATCTGCGATAGAGGAATCAGTAACATGAAAAGTATTAGCAAAATTCTTGAGGATAGTCTCGCTGCTTTCAAAGCATCAAGTTATCCCCTATTTCCGACACTTTTCCTACCTCTAGTGTGTCTTTTGCATATTTCTCATGTCTGACCAAATGGCGGTGTTCTGGGTGAAATCTGAAGTTTTGTGTTGCTGTGCAGCACCTTTAATCACAGATTTCAGCAAAAGCAGCATTCATTTACAAACTGCGAGAACAAGAGACCTCTTGTGGGGTTTTTTAGACTCTACATCCTTTAGTGTTGCTGCTTTAAAAAAAAAAATATATCTGCTCGAGTTTTTAGAGTTGTTTTTCCACCAGAGGGAGACATCTGACCGTGAAATTCAAATATAGTCAGTATTCTTGTAGCTTGTTTTATCAATATACATATAAAACTCAATGTTCAAATTAACTAGTTCAATAAGTAATTTAGCTCATTGATTTTTGGGCATATCCTAAGTGCCATTACAAGCTACGGATATTTTAAATGCCATTACCTAATAGAAGGAATGTTTTAAGCACCTTTTATTGATTTTATTACTGCTTTATTTTGCTGTCTTGGTTTAAAATCATTTTAACCACTCTGTAATCAAGAAGAAATATATCGTTGGTGAAATACAGTCAATTTCCTAAAAACCTTTGACATCGTTAAATAAGGAATTACAGTTGTTAAATCATGTCAGGCAATAACCAAGGGACAGAAAAGATATAAAATTTGGAGCAGTGGGCCAGCATACCAGTAAGCTGTTTTGACCTTTGGCATTCAGACTCTGTATGTGACAATCACACTTCAATTCTGTTCTGGGTTCTTACATCAGTCAGAAGAGATTTAAAATCTCAGCATGCCAGGAAGGTTGTGGAATGATAACAGAATATGATCTGGAGACAATTAAGGGGCATTTTAATGACCTGCTGTGACTTTTTGTTAAAATTACTCTCTAACTTAGCACATATGAAGTTTCATTTGCTGGCTTGTATTGCTAGTAGTTTAGTGTATCGATGTTATACACAAAAGGAGTAAATTGAGTCTGCTCATAGGGATTTCAGTTACTTCCCTTCCCAGCTCTTCAGACTTGAGAAGATTATCAGTATTATTGAGCTAATCAGCTGGTAGATGTAGACTGGGAATACAGGCAATATGTTGCTTAATCAAAGAATTGAGAAGTAAGTAATGAATGTTGGTGCTCAATAAAAAACAGCTAATGAGTTGATTGCATTGATGCTTGATGTAATTTAACTGTAGAGTGGCAAACATCAATACTTCTATATCATTTGGCTCATGATTGCTGAGCTGAAACTCAAAGTTTAGAGATGTTCTGCAGTATGCAAGCGCCTGGCAAATAACCTGAAGTGGGGTGGGAGGAAGCTGCATTTTGTTCTTTAAATTGAACAAGTGGTTCTATCGCTAATTGTTGGGCTTTTATTTTGTTAAAGAAAAACAAAAAAACCCCACAACCCCTAAAATGTATACGCAGCTGTTTTCAGAGGTTCAAGAATAATTTCTGTACTGGAAAATAAGAATAAATAATCATTAATTTGATTTTTAAACTCCTTTATGATTACAAATGTTAAACCAACTTCTAGTCTTCATTTAATAATGACCTAGATAACCTCATGGGGGAAGTCAGCAGCAAAGAAACATCATGATGTCTGGGGGGTGGACAGCTGCTGTGTTTGAGCTACCTACCCTGCTGATATACTATCAGTTGTGACTAAATTTTAAAATAAAGTTGTTTGCAGAAAGTGGACACTGTCTTGAGTGGTGCCACGTGTGACTTTGTGCTGAATTAACTTTTTGCCATTATTCTCTTCCTTTTGATTAGTTAGGTTTGTAAACTCTCCTCAAGTGCCAAGTTACGCTCAGTGGTGGCACAGAAGGATGTCTTTGTAGGCTTTTCTAAACCAAGATCTGCCGCTGTCAGCTGCTGTGAAGCAGCAGGAAGAACACTGTTGGTACCCAGATTCTGAGTGGTTTCTGCATCTTTTGTTATGTTGTGACCTCTTTTCTAGCCTTGGGGATTGCACTTTCTCCTTCAGGAATCCCACTTCCAACAGGAATTAGTATTTGTCTTTAAATTGTGAAGTAACTGTATGCTTTGGAAATTTGGGTTTTACTTCTGTGAAATGTCCCGTGTCATGGTTGGGCCTAGATCTTTATTAGATTGGTGACCCATTCTCTGGGCAGCTGTCAAGCACAGCTTTATGGAGTTCCTGCTTGCCAGCTGTTTTCTAATTGAACTAATGCTGGTCTGCAAAACCACAGTAACACAGCGGAGGGACACTTTCAGTGGCCTTCTCTCTTGCCTTCTTCTAATCTGTCAATATTGGGGGTGGGGGGCAGTGATGGAAATTTGTAGTAGGGGAAAAAACAAATGGAGGTGATTCTGTTGGTAGAACTGCAACAGAGTCTGATGGCCTACAGCCTAGGGAAGGCATGTGTCCCGTGAATACATTCAGTTTGTACTTCTAGGTTTTCTTTCCAATTATGAGAGTTAAAAATAACAGTGCTTTAAATGAACATACCAGCACAGCAACAACCTCTGTTCATGGAGGCTGTGAACTGAGCCTTGGATGGCTGTGTGGTGGGCTGCACCCTCCAGACTGACAGCCTGCTGTCTCTATAGCTCTTGATGTGCATTGACCATCTTTTCTGAGAAGGAGCTGCTGTTTGGTGGTCAGTAGCCTCTCCTTGGGAGGAAAGCTTTGATTGTCCATGTCACTGTGTCTCTCCCCGGTCAAGACTGTCCTCTCCCTACCTAAAGGGCAGGGGGCATGAAGGAAGATTGCATAAGCAAGCAGATGGTGGCTCTGGGCAGGGCAGGCTGGGGGTGTAGGCAGGAGGGTAAATCAAGCTGAAGGCAGTAACACTTCAGTCTGATTTGTCTTTTTTCTGCAGCTTTCCAATATCTGCTAGTGATAAGTGACATCCTTGGGACTTTGGCTACAAAAGATCTACACAGCTGGGAAGCATTGATGCCTGATGCTTTTGATCCTAATCCTAAATGACACTTATTAATGTGGTCCTTTAATGCTGGTTGTCTGTGTTTTTAAAGAAGACTCCTACTTTTTTTTTCCTAGATTGGGGTGGGGAGAACTGAACAGTTAGAGACAATGTCCACTAATAGGTATTTTCATTGAGATGTCTTCTACAGTGTGTTCCAAATCCGGTCAAGAGAAGCCAGGCTTTCTTTAGACCTGTTGATAGTTTGTCACGTCATACTTTTGTGCTACCAGTTTGAACAGGAAATATATTTATTTCCCTATAAATATGTTCAGCTTTGTCCAAATAACTGTAGTTTCCTGTTAAGATTTCCTCGGCCAGGGTGTGCCATAAACTTGTTGTAGAAGGAATGAAGCTGCCTGGAATGGAACAAGGATAATGCAAGCCATGGAAGCAAAACAGAAAGCCACCACAACATTAGCTCTAATTTGTTTTGGTTAAACTAATTCAGTGAAATGCTGACACTCAATGCATGATGTGTCCTTATCCAAACTGCAGTTTGCTTCTGAAGACCTCCAAATAACCATTTTTTTTCCCCAAATGTCTGCTCCAGAATGTAATCTTTAAAGCAAACTTTTAAATCTGTAATTATAAATGGAACTGTTCACTTCATGATCTGATCTTTAAGGATTTGTGTTGTAGTAATTTATGTCTTTGCTTCCCTATAGGGTACTGTTGCTTGACCAAAGATACACATATAAGTAGAATTCATGCTGCTTACTGTAATTTGGCCATCTGTGAATGTTGTAGTTTCTGCCTATCGTACCTGTGGGTTAGCTGGTAACTCAGATAATCCTATCTTCTCTACAAGAATATAACAGTGGAATTCCAACTGATAAATTTTGGATGTAGAATCATCACTTTCTTTAGTTAAAATGTTTGTGAAATATTGTCAACATCTAATGTAAAATTATGGAAAAATAATATTTTATATTGTACACTTCTGATTTTGTTGCCCTGTCCAGACATCTCAGAGTACAGAAATGCCAAAAAAATATTCTTTTTTTTTAATAACCAAGTCGGACTTTAATTTTTAGATTTCAGTACTGAGTGATTTGCTTATTTTACTCTGCTACCCTTACAGAGTTACCCTTACCAACATGGGGTTTTTTTTAAGATATTGGAAACAAACAGTTAAAAAAAGAAAGCACAACAGGTTCTAGTCATACTCATTTTTCCACACCTTGAGGACTAGCAAATTCTTTAATATGATATTTTATTTGTACAAAGCAAAACTTCAAAACCACTCAAAAGCTTTCTTATTAACTGCTGTCAGTCCTTTGATTTACAAGGGCAATAAAGATCTAGAGGGGGCACATTTATCATGGAGTTCAGCACACCAGGAGCCATTTTCTCAAGCGGTAAAGCCAAGTGATAAAATGAGTTCTTTTGTTCTATAACCAAGACGCATTCCCTATTTTTAAAAATATGTGTGTTGGACTTCTTGGCTTGTAGTTTGGCTGTGTTCCTGTGATACATTTATAAATAATGAAAAATTGCTAACATGCAGATGCTGATAATGCATCTGGAAAAACAGACCGTCTGAAAGACAGAAACTTGCTTTCAGCTTCGGTTTATTCGCTAACTCTTCCTGTGTGCTAATTCTTTTATGAATTTTTAATAGCACTTTTCAAACGAGAGTTGTGTTTGGTTTTTTGTTTGTTTTTTTTAAATGATCATATACCTCTCTGCAAAGCTGAAGGAATCCTAGTTAGGAAGTAATAAAATACTCCGTTTAAAAATAAAGAGCCATATTCATAGGGTATAGTGCTATTTTGCAAACTTCAGTTGTTTCATCTGTTTCTGAACTTGCATTTGAGTGACTTTTTGAATGCTGTTCTTTAATGTTAGTGGATAGAAAAGTTTAGCTTCTTGCCTAGACCAAAATATTGATGGCTTGTGTGGGCACTTCATTAACTGACATAGCTGTGTAGGAGGAACTGATCGTGAGAATAAATACCCTTGCATGTGAGCAAGGGACTCTGAATCTGACTATAAATTGAACATTATAAAAAGTGATTTTTTTTTTCCATATAAAAATGCTTCCACCTACAGCCTCTTCCTGGGAGAGGGCCACATGGCTGCTTCCACCAGTCAGCTGCTGGAAGTTCAGTGAAGTCCAGTTGTGCTCAGCTATGCAGTGGTGTTGTACAGGCACCTTCAAAACAGAAGTAGGGGAACAGACTTGCAAAAAGTACTTTCCAATGTAATTTTGAATATGCTAGTCTCTAAATGTAAAACCGTGTGAAGTTTCTCTTGATGTTTTGGCTTCAGTTGGGCTGCTGTCATAACATATGGAAGAATGAGTCTGGAGAAGGTCAGAGGCATTAAACCTTGTTCATATTTAAATCAGCACCACGCTATGGTGCCCATATAACCACAGCAGTACCCATTTGTCCCCAAGTTATGCAAAGGGTGATGGATGGGCTTGGAAGGCATTTTGGACAATCGCTGTTTCTTTGGTTTTATTCTCAGTTTCTTTTATAGATGGGCCTTTAAGAGAAGCCATGCGGTAAGCAGATTGAACTCATGGCAAAGTTATCACGTATCTCAAATGCGGTGTTTTATGAACAAAAACACTCAACAAAAGGACCAAAGGCATATCTGGTCTGCTGTACTTTCACTGTGGTCAGCAGGAGGATTGTAAGTAAGTGTTAGAAGAGGGCAAATGTACTGTGGTATTGTCAGAACAAGAAATGTGGAACAACACAGGCCTTGCCAAACCTCTTTATTGATCTTGGGTAAACATTCTTCAACTGTACAAGGTGTGGGACAAACAATTTTTCATTTACTGTATTCTACGTTAAACAGTTCGGAAGTAGGACTCGTATTATTATCACCATAGTTCATATGCCTGTGAAGCTTACTACTGAGAAATGAAAGAAAATGTTTTTTGGTGTGTGACTTGTAATAGTTACTTATCCAGAAGGAAGCGGCTATTACAGCAGCCAGAAGACCCCACCAGAACTGCTGTACTAACTTACAGAAAACTAAAGCTTTGGTTGACCCATCATGGCAGTCGTCTGTAGCACAGGGATTTTGCAGATCTCTTTGCTGTAATTTTATGCTGATACTTGAAATTTAGCAAGAAAAGATGTAGTCTAGGAGGCCCACCTTTTTGTATAGCTGTATAAGTTACTTCTGATACATATATGGCAAAACCTTTAGTCGCGGATATTTAAGGTCAGAAATTATAAGTGTGGGGTTTTTTTTTTTAAACCCTGGAGCCTCTTATACTGTAGTGTCTTGAAAGATCCTAAAGCTTTGAGGGGAAAAAAAAATCGAAATACTTTATTTTATGAAGCAGTTTTGGGGTCAGTTTTTCTAAAATGAATGCTTTTATGTTGGATAGTTTAAAGACCATCTGTTAACTGAAACCAACCGTAAGTGAAGTTGCAGTTATGTTTCCTATTAGCCTTGTATCTTTCCTATTAGTCATGTATGAAAGAATACAGAGACATGCAACAGAACTCAAAACAAAAATTGAAAAAGCAGATGTTGAAACTGCTGGCTTCTTGCTTTTCTTTTACAGGAGAGAGTAATTATTAATGGATCACAAAAATACTATAGGACTAGTTTTGTAAACTGTTACCTAAAATCACAGCTAAAGATGTATTTCTGATTATTGTATATTGCATTTGAAAATTGCAGTATTTCACTTGGAGACATTGAAGAGGGTTTTAAAAAACAGATCATGAATGTTATGTCTGGAAGCATACAATGAAAGATAAAATACAAAATTTTAAATAGTTATGCACTTCTAGTCTCTCAGGGCTCATTTATTATGTTGTCATGGTGAGCAAGGAATAAAAAAATAAAATAAAAAGGCTGTTCCTTGGGTAGTTGTGACTTATTGGTAGTTATCTTTTACAAGAGTTCCATGCTGACTTAAGTAAAGATCTCTGAGAAAAAAAACAAACTTTATTTTTCAAATAAATTCAGCTAAGAGCTTACAGCCTTCCATGACACCACACTGAATTATTATTAGTGTACACTGCTGCGAGAATAACACTCACTGCTGTTTAACAACAATGGCTTTCCATGGAATTTCAGAAAGTCAGTAGGAAAATGAAAGGCAGAATTGAGTGCTGAAGCAGAATTAAACCACTCCATCCTGAAGCCAGGATACTTTCATCATTACTTCTGTGAGGGAGAAGAAGAATTAATGTGTACTGTACATGCAGGTCCATATGATTTTGTTGAAAAATTCTTCATGGCGCGTGTATGTTAAGCAGGAGGTCCTCTCTTGCCTGAGGCATAAGACTGGATTTGTGGAGAAGCTGAAGACCTGTCCTAGCTCAGCAGCAAAAGTCTTCTCTCAGCCAGTGGTCTGTGCTGCTTGTAGGGAATAACTTGGTTCACTTGTCCCCAAGGTCCTTGAATTCAAATGTTTAAAGATGAAAGGAAAGTAACCTACCTGGATTCCTCTGAATTCTTGTGACACCCAGGCCAAGATGGTATGAACAATGCAGCAAATTAGCCTTGAAGGGGTTTTAACATGGTAAGGTCGATGTAGCTGATGTTTCTTTCTTGTTCTGCTACTGCTTCGTTGTATGGTTCAGACAAAACCACTTTTTCATTCTGTTACAGCAGGCTCATTTAGAAAACGAAACATTAGTTATACAGCTGTTGAGTTGTGAAATTCTTGTAGTGGACATGTTTTAGAAATGTTGGTAGTAGTGATATAGTTTATTCCTGTTTAAAGAGTGTGGAAATTATGTCACTGGCCTGAGGAAACACAAATTTGCTTTGAATAACTTCCTTTTGTGGGAGCAGCTGTCCCTGTGAAAGATGCTGGGACCAGCAGAGAGAAATTCTGTTTCGTACTTTGCTGCTGACATGGTTGCTCCCTCTTACGCATACACCAGTGGTTTTAATAGGCTGCTTTACCACCTTGCTTGGTCCCAATGCTCAATTTGTCACAACCTGAGAATAATGCGAGAACACACCTTCTTTAAGCAGACAGAAGTGGTTTTACGCCATTTCTCTGTAAGCCTGGTATGGAAAAATATGGTAAAAAAAACCAAACCTCCCATGGCAACTGTTTTCTTTCAGATAAGCACATATTTTAGAAGAGCATTTACAAAGGCTTTATTGATACTGCATTTCAATCTTTCAAAACTGTTTCCATAACTAACAGAAACTTAAAATGTATTTTCTCTATGTCAAGGCTTTAATATTAGGCAATTATAGATCCTGTATAGCATAGGTCTGTGTCTTATAGACCAAATCTACTGTTGTTCTCAATGCTGTGCTGTGTTAATTATGTTGTAACAGAACATCTATAATAGGGATGTCACACTCATTTTCCATAGCTTCTCTGGAAAGATTAATTTCTCCTGTAGCTACACCCACACCGTGGAACCAGGCTTGTGTGTGAGTACTGCTAGGTGCTGCAGAGGGACACTGACCCAGACCCATGCCTGGCATCTCCCCCTCGCTCCCCGGTCAGCCTGGTGTTGGCTTCCCCCTTGGATACTCCTCTCAAGTATTCCATCATCCGTGTACCTTCTCCCTCAGCCCAAATTTGACTGCGTACCCCAAATCAACTGGTGAGACCAACCTCATCCAGGATTTGGGAGAGAGATCCTTCTTTCTTTCACTCACTCATCCCTTTCTTTTCCGTGTTATTATAATTTCTGGAAAGCTTGCTCCTCTGGGTAGAGATCAGTGACTAGCTGAGTTAATTTTGTTGAAAGGGTTACTGAAGTGCACATGTTACTGAAAATGTACCTGTACCCCTTCCACACATCTCAGATGCTCTCTTTTACTGCCAACAGCAGCAATTCACATTGGATGTAGTGAATTGTTTTTTTCAGATATTTAAGAACTTCTGTGCCATCTTATCTGTGTCAGGCTGTAGACAACTGTGTGGTTTGATATCCTTTGCCATGTTTATCGTGTAGATTAAACACCAGTATACATATACAGACATTAGTTAGTAAGCCAGTAGGCTAATGTAAATAAAAATTTGGTTTTTTACTTGCGTCTGACCAAGTAGTGGTTGAAAATATTGCCATATAATCATGAACAAAATGGAGGAATTGTCACTTGATTTTTTTTTAAAGCCTTATCACTATAACATCTTTTAAAAGTCTATATTGTTTGTACAGATATAAAAAAAAATCAAAATATGGCCCCTAAAGAACGTCTTTATGCATGATGTTTTTGGTATTACCCTGCCGTTGTTGTTAAGGGTTCTAACTGGATGTCAGGAACAATCAGGTGTTGGGATCTCTGCTTTTCAAAGCTGAATCGAAATGGTGGTGTGGCTGTCAGTCTGTAGGGTTTGAGTAGGTGATAATATTTAAATAGGACAGACTCATGTAGTACTTCTAGGAGAGGTGGATCTTCCATCTTAAGAAATCCCACACCTCTTTGTAATGAAAATAGAAAGAATAGAGAATCCAAAAATACCACTTTTGTCCTGCTTTGAAAATCTATTGTTGCTTTTTGTTTGCTTACTTGTTTTCATAGGAGTCTATTGGGGGAAGAGGAGAACAGGGTGTGAAGGTATATGTATGTATAAATGTTAGAGAATGGAAGACTGAAGAGTTCTGTAGAGTCAGTCTCTGAAATCGGAGGGCCAGAGTAATTTAAATTTAGTGAGGGGAAAATGTTGTACAAGGTGAGATGTAATGGTTGAATGGTGAACTTCTAAATAACTTTTGCAATTGATAAACTGATTGTTTCTTGGGTGTTGTGGATTTTTTTAATGGAAAGTGTTCTTTACTGGTGTTGCGTTGTGGAAACAATTACCCAAATGCTGCTTTCATATTAAAGCATTAGATGCTGTGTTTGTTGATGTAAAAATGCATAAAGTTTCTCAAAAGATTACATTCTCAGCTTATGGAAAAATGCATTCTAGGTCATCCATTCTGATTCTGGTGACAGTCCTTTTAATTTCCCTTTGCTCATACTGGATTCTAGAAAAGGTTAATTAGTTATCAACTGGGCTTGATAAAATGATTTTTTTTTTTAGAATCTAATATTAAGAAGTGTTCTACTGGGGTATGAAGGTAACACCACAAGGGGGTACTATAATTTTATGAAATTTGCCTTGGTAAGTTGTTTTATTGAGGTAAAGTGATTACAGCCTGCAGAGTTAATTTTAATATGCTAATACACCACAGCAAGTTGGAAACTTAAATAAAATGATACAATTAATTTAAATTTATAGAAGGTAGAGAAGCTTAGTAAGGTCATCTGTATGTTGTATTAAGACTGCATATATGCTTACCAGCTCTGAAGGTCACTTTTGTCAGCAGTGAGCCTTAGACTGCTCTGTGTACTTCATTGACCTTTGCATGAGTAAGGTAGTGGAGTTCTGCAAAAACTGTTCTATGAAGCATTTGTTTCATGTGAGAAAAATAACCCTTTACTCTCTATTAATGTTAGATAGGTATATTTTAACACTTTTAACACCTGTGTGAAGGTGGAAATTTATTAGGACTTTTTTTTAAATTTGCAATGGAAAAATGCATCCTCTGGTATTAGTGAAGGAATTACTCATTATTAAACTTTTTGATAAAATACATTAATATGGCTTGCTGTTGGGCACATGGGTGCAGGAATTGTGTTGCTCAGTTTTCGGAAGGAGTGGATATTGCTCTTGTTTTGTTTTTGAAGTGAAGAATATCAGCACTATAAAATATCTGGGCTTTTGAACTTTGGTGTCACTGCTGTGTTCAGATAATGCCTTCCTGAGCTCTGGAAGAATAGAGCAGGAATGAATTTACCAGAAACAGGCTTTTTGAAAACCTTGCTATTTTGGTCAGCAAAGCTACAAGTATAAAAACTAAAATGAAATAAAGAATGAGAGAACTAACCAAGAGTACAGAGAAGCAGGAGTTATGGGAGGTTGGTCTGAACATTTTGTTCGTACACAGCCTGTTGCTGTTTGTCTATCTATCTAGAGCAGAATTTATCTGAGCAGCATTGCCATTCCTGCTGCAGAGAGGCTGTGATTTCTGGGCAGGGTCTCAGGATGCCTCATGTAGACGTGGAGCAGCAGCACCACCAGTAATACGGAATGATGGGTGGAGGGCAGATGGGTGTTAAATCCCAAGGGCTGCCGTGAGGCATATGAGAGGGAGGGCGTAGCACTTCTAACAGTGGTCCTTATTATTGTTTGAGAGTTTGAGGTCTGCAGCTAGCCAAGTTAGAAAACAGGAAAGAAATAATGTGTCAGTAGAACACATGAGAAAAATATTTTCTCGTAATTTCTACAGAAGATAACTAACTTGCCATTCCTGTGATCCTGTTGAGTGAGTTTTACTGTCATTAGGAGGTTCCTGAGATCCCTGTTTCCCCCAGGATATGGAAAACCAGATTTCACATCAACAAAATAGTTGAGAGACAGTTTGCCAGAGACAATAATTGGTAATGATGTAACAAAGTGGGATTTTCCAAATGCTTTTGAACATGTTTTCAGTGGTCACTTGCAGTCTGTTATTAAAATTTAGACGTAGCATCTGTGTATGTTGAAGGGTGCACTGAACTGACAAGGGCGGTGTTGCAATCCTGCTATTGGTGCAAGAAGGTAAAAGTATGAAACCTGCAGTCATATGAGGAGTGATCCAGGTTATTTAGTAAAACCTGCCAGTTTTATTTTTCGTGAAATCCATGTATTGTACAGACCTCGGAGACATGAGGATTATAGTGACAGTGTCCTCACCAGTGGGATGCTCTCCTTTATCTATTTTGTAAGCCAAGCAGATTGCCATTGCCCATGCAATTTATTGAGCACTCCCTATTGCTGAATTCATGTCCCTGTGTGAGGAAATAAACAGATAATGTTGAATGTGGCTTTTTGGCATAGTGTATGGAATCTGACATTTTAGAAGGTCATAATGAGTCAGCTTCTTCAGAAAACAGGCCCTGGTTTACTGTGATCACTGGTTATAATGGTTTCCAGAGATTTGGCATTCTCCTAAAAACTGCACACCAGTGGAAAAGGAGCAGGGGGAGGATACTACCTCCAATGGCAACAAAATGCTGTTCGTTCATGTCCTGGCTTATTGTGGCTGTTCCTTGTCTGTGTTGAAGATGTGCCCAAGGAGAATCATCAGAACCTCACTAACGAAGTGAGGTAGCCTGTCTTAGTGTTCTGCATCTTCCACAGCAAGGACAGGAAGCTGGATTTAAGGACACTTGAGTAACAATAAAAGGGTATGATTTCACTGGGTTTTGTCCCATTTAGAAAGACAGCAGGTAAAATATGGCAAAATTGGGACTTCTAATAATAAAAATGTTTATTCACAGAAACATTGAATGTAATTTTTTCCCAAGAAGAAAACAAATGAATGCATTCTAGATTTGTGTAACAAATTATTGGTATTAAATTATCAAATTATATGCACAATTAAATTTTTATTAAATAAAAAATAATGAATGCAATATTATAATCTTCTAAAGTATAACAAGTTTTTAACTTTAACAGCACCATGCCCTGTGCCTCTGCTTCTCAGGGGACTAATTTTAAAAGGAAGGCATTCAGCAATTGAAAAGGAAATTATAAAATTAGTCACTTGAGTAATTTAAACGTGCAAATAAGCATCCCAACTGTGTTGATACCAGATTTAGCTGAATTTACTAGGGCTGCTTAGACTTCATCATCCTAATTATTCCATCTTTGCACCACTCTTAAGAAAGCAGAAAGACAGAATTATCTGTTACAGAGGTTTCTTGTGGTACTGTATTACTGTACCGTGTGTTCACTAATGCACTCACTGACAAATACTTGTTCCAAGGTTTTTTTCCTCCTAATTAACAGAACAAAGGCAATCAGGACTGTTCTATCCTTGCTTCTCATAAGCATACCAGAGATGTGAAAACACTTTGATTTTACTTGTTAAGCTGAATGAAGTACTATGCGTGTATGTTCTGATATAAAATGATACAGCATAACTGATTGAATTCCGTGTGCTGGAGCCTCTTATGAATTCAGCACGAGTTACCTGTAAGATTGATATGCCAGCTTGGGCCTTCCATGTGTGGTAGGTTGCACGTAACTTCCATACGAGGTGTTGACTGGAAGCGGGTCTCAGTACAGCAGGGGGTTTAGAATCATTACTCTGCGCTGTCTGTATCATGCTGGTCAGGACCCTGGTGCTGTTGGGGTACGAAACAGTCATTCCCCTGAACAGTGTGTACTCCACGGTGGACAGACAATGAACAGAAAGGAGGTGGTGCTGACAGGGCCACGAGCAATGGCTGCGCCCGCCTGTCCACTGTGGATTAATTGCAGGCGTTGTGCCAGAGGAGGGTTCGGTCTGAAGAGGCACAATGGTGTGCATCTGATATTTGTGATGCTTCTATGTAACAACTGTATTATAGGAGAGGGTGAAAATATCCTACTTCAAAATGAATTGACAAACATCTTCAGTGGAGTGAAGATAAAGATTTCAACAGTGCAAAAAAATAAAGGCAAGGCCCTTTATAAACTCGTAACTCTGTAAGTGACGAAGTACCTTAAAAATAAACATATAGTTTTGGTTTTAGTATAGTAAAGAGGGTAAGCAATAGGTAGAACTGCATATCGTATTAAAAAAAAGTCAAGAAAATTGTTCTTGAGGCAACTTTTAAAATGGGTAGGATTTGAGCAAGATTGCATTTATCAGGGCTGTAGAGAAACAGGTTGTAGGAGTTACAATGTTACATGATAACGGCTTGATCAAGACATTTAGTTGGATGGAAAGGAAAAGTCACATCCTAATGATGTTAGGCAGGAAGAGTATGAAGTTAAATTTGATGGAATAGAAAGATGAGATTTGAGTGATGGCCAAGTTGTAAGTCTAAACATGGTGATCACTGTTCATGAAGATGAGTCAGGAGAAACAAGGAGTGCCTGAAGGCAAAAACTGAAAGATATGCTTCAGTAGAATGGTCTTTTAGTCTTGTGGTTGGACGTACATGTGAAAGAAAGGGACCAAGATTTTGGTTTGGACTGGGGAGAAAAAGCAAGAGGAAAGAGCTGGAGAGAGGTGTTGGTTTGAACATAAATTAATGCTCGAGAGTGAATTTTCTTCAGGCGAGGGTGTATGGCTGAACCGTTACAGCGTTCTTGAATGTTGGCAGTTTCTCAGCTGTGTCCAGGGCCCATGCTCCCAGTGCATCTAGAAACTTCACTGACACAGCCGCAACTCTCAAATTCTTTGCTGGGACCATCCCAGCACAGGGTGCAACTTGCTGAGCTCTGGCTTCCTGTTGCTATCTGGGGACAGACAACTGTGTTCTCTGGCATGGCTTTCCCAAGGAGACCTTCACGGTGGAGAAAACAGAATGGGGTTTGCCTCCTTTCTGTTGTCTGAGTGGCATCAATTAATGGGAGCAGGGCAGTGAGTCATCCTCGTAGACTGATCTGTTGTTCAATCTTCTGTTCTAGGTTTGCTGGGATAATTGTGAGTTGGCAATACTCTGCATTTTGTTGTTATGTTTAGAGAATGTTATTTTTCAGAACCATCTCCTTTTGTGGTGTTTGCTTTGACATTAAAACATATCTGGCTTCCATGAAAATATATTTATATTTTAGAAATCTTATCTACAAGAAACTAGTTAAACCTTGCAAGAGGAATAATGACGAAAATAAATGCATGACCCAATTGCATGTGCAGGACTGTTTTCAGGCTAGTATTAATCTTAAAAGAATGTTAATACAAAACATTAAGATAAGAAATCAGAGACCAGTCTCCACCTACATAAAGTCCAGGAGCTCCCTGCTGAGCTTTACTTGACCAGCAAGTATAGAAGCTATGTTATTAAATTGATTTACGCCTTTTTATTGGCATTTGGACAAGAACTCAGAGGATGTAAGGTTTTGTTTGGGGTTTTTTTAAGAGGTATTTTAATGATAAAAGGCTGAGAGTCAAACAGACATTTCTTCTTATATTTTTGGCATAACTTTTCAGAATTTTCCCCAGGAACTGTATATAACAACCACATTTTCCACATGTGGGTAGAAATGGAAATAATAGAAGGTATGGATGCTTCTTAATATTAGTTGAAAGTAAAGATGCACCTAGGGCTTCTGCTCTGTAAAGAGGGTGAGAAAACAAATAAGAACAAGTGTTAATTCATGTACACAGAATTTACGTCTGCACAGCAGGTGAAAATGCTACATTAATGCTGGAAATATCTGTCCTGCTGTGTAGTTTTCCTTTCTTTTTATTACTTCAGTGTTTGGCCTCGTATGAATACACCATACTTATTTGCATGTTATGACAAATTCCTCTTTGCTTCTAGTTATCCATATAAAGAGATACATGCTCCACATGACCTCAAAGTATTCAAATGAAATACTATATTAAAATATTTTGGCTTTCATAGTGCAGTGTACATAAACTAGACTAAAAATAATACCTATGTATATTAATTGCACACAAAAATGCTCAATAAAAAGAATGTTGTTAAAATGTAATGCCAAACACTTCTAATTATGGAAATGTCTGAAGCAGGTTCAGTCAGAATCTCCATGAGATTAAATTGAAAATTATCTAGACTGTGTGACTCAAAGCATCTAGCACTGTTGAGCACTCTGTGTGTGAAAACAAATCCCATTAACTTAGTATCTGAAAATACACAGCACGTTGCAAACGACACCCCGTTAGCAGGCTGGAGGTCAGTATCTGTGGGGCTTACAGCTAGCGACTACCTCTGGCAAGTCTGATTTAACCGAGTGGTTTACATTTGTAGAAATCATCTCTCTAGGGGCAGGATGAAATTCAGTTCTCCAGGGAAGCACTTAGTTGTCTGTAACAATCAGAATTTTCTTCCTCTTGCTGCACAGACCAGCCTGCCCATTTTTCAGAAACCGTTAGATGTGGCAGTGGCGGTACCACCACGGAGCTCAATACCGTGTTTTCCATCAATGCCTGTTTTCAGAAAAGGATTCCAGTCTTCATCTGTCCATGTTTTTTGGGGAGTAACTTCTCAGCAATTAGTAACTGTAATCGCCGAAACTTGAGCTGAATGTCCAACTCAAATTGGCCTGTTTTCAGTAAAAAAAAGTCTTGCCTTGGTCTCACAGGAATGCAACGGCCGTGTTGCCAGTGGGGTGGGACAAGAGAAACTTGTGCATCGATGCAGGCTGGCCCAAGCTTGTGCTGCTGTCAGGTTTTTCAGGTGTATGATGCTTCATGCTTTACATGTCTTCCCACTAGTTTTCAGCTGGGTTGTTTTTTTTATTTTAAAAAGAAGGGAGACCAGGCTTGTGGTGGTCCTGAGGTTGCTCGCAGGCTTGCTGCGTGCCTCTCCTGGTGCCTCGTGCGGTGCTCTCCATCCCTCTGGCACATTGTCAGGCATCAAGGACAGGGGCTCATGCTGCGCTTCTGCAGGACCGAACAAACAGAGCTGGTTGTAAATCCACCATTTGTTATAAAATACATATAATAATATAGTATTTTATATGCTGAGTTTATTCAAGGATTGGATTAAAAAAATCTCTGCAGACAATGCTTCATTTTCTGTGTGTCCAAATTACTAGCTATTTTAAGCCTTTAAGCTGAGTGTGATATATGTCATGCTCTGTTTTGGTCTGTATATTTGCCTACTCAATTTATTAATGCTATGTTATCATCTGAAAGGGTTGAACAAAGGTAGTACATAAAGGGGAATATTTCTTAAAAGGGAAATGAGTGCAATAAGTGGAAGAAGGGTGAAAGCACATAAAAAAAGACAAGCATCACATCAGTCATTTTAAGTTACTCTTCCAGGCTGCTTTATGTGGCACTCACATTTTTTCTAGTATGTTTTTCTGATCATGCTTTATGTATTTCACTTGACGCAGCAGGTACTTGGGATTTGTACTTTCGTATACATGAATCACAAAATGGGCTTTTTATTTAAAATTGCTATTTTTATGCTGTTTTATGCAGCCAAGTGGTGAATTGGTGTACTAGTACTGCAGACTGGCAGGTCAGTAAAGCGCGGTTATAGTCGGAGCACTGACTGTAAAAGTGACATCATGGAATCCTTGTTCTTTTCCAATGATCGCACCAACATTGCCGTTTACAAGCTGAAGTCTGATTTCCCCACCCCGCCCCCGGCTTCTTCCCTTAACTGCAGGCTCTGGCCTCTGAAAACCCATCTGTTTTCTTTCTGTCTCATACATTATCATCAGTAATAAGGACTCTACAGTCGGAGCTTAGTGAATGCTTCTGTTTATGGCGTGTGAGGCAGGGCAGGCTCCAGTCCGTACTTCTCTATATGTGTTGCCACTGCAGAGATAAAAAGAAGATAAACTTCTTTTAATTACTGTAAGCAAAAATGATGTGCAGAGAAGAAGCAAGGGCTGTTTTCATATTGGTACTTCCCTGTTCATAATGAGAATTTAAAGAATATGGTAGCGCCATGTTTATAAACAAGCAGCATGACAAAACCTACCCCAAGGTAAAAAGATCACGTACTCAAATTGCATCACAAAGAACAGGGTCAGGGTGGTTGGAAGTCCTCTGAAGGGCTGTCTGAGACCTTGGCAGCTGGTCAGGATCCTTTTCCTTGGTTTCCTGATGCAAAGTGCTCTGTGTGATCTGCTGCTGGAGAATTTCCTTGGCTGTGTACAACTTGCCTGGTGCCTTATGTGTTGGTAAGTTAAAACAGTGCTGGACTGCTCCAAGATATATTTGAAACTAAGCTTGCAGGACGTTCCAAGATACCAGATCCACAGACATTCCTCATATCTGGGCCTTACTGAGCCAAGCTGAAAATGAATGCTGGTATTTTAAAGTACTTGAAGTGCTTTACAGAGTAATTAGTTTAATGAGAAGAGCGGTAATAGCTGAAGCAGTGTGTGTGTGTGATTATAGCTCAAATGTAAAGAAAAATTACACACTGAAGGATGGGGACACAGCTACAGTTTCTGTAACAAGCCTGCTGTATGTTTTTATCTTGAAAAAAGAGGATTGTTATAAACTTAAGTGAAATGAATTGTAGGAGCAGAAAAAAGAAAATTGTGCACATTCATGCTCGTCCTTCATTTTACCATGTGCTGCAAGGTTAGTCACAAACCTGGAAATACATCAATTTTTTATGCCTTTTTTTTTTTTTCCAGAGAGGGTTTTGGGAAATGGTGCGCAGTTGTAATTTTTTACAGGGAAGTGAAACTAAAGAATTTAAGTCTCCAGGTCAGCTGCTGTATACACAGGTACCCTTTACTTGTACAACTTCTTTGTCTTAGCCTGCTTGTCTTTGGGAATTTGTTACAACTGCTCAAAGGAACAGAGCAGTCAATGTATACCAGTGGCTTCCTTCGTGGTGTTCCCCCGTGAATATTTACATTGAAGTATTCAGCCTGAGAACATGAGATAGTAATACTTTATGGGAGGTTTGCGTCTTCTGTTTCCCAAGTGCTGCAAAAAAAAATGGAAAGTGCTGTCCCCTGTCGTGTGGCCAAAACCATTGGAGCTATTGTACTCCATGGGCTACAAGTTCCTGCTGGAGTGGTCAGCGTGAGCATTACCTTCTGAAGAGCAAGCAGTTTGCATTACGTAATTAAAAGGAACATTTTTTCAATTAACTAAGTGGTCAGAGAAATCTCAATTTCAGTACACAATGCACTGGTTTGGTGAAACATCTCGAGTGGCTTTGTACACGCAGGACGTGGTGAGCTGCTGTGTGGGTGCTGGCTGGGGGAGACTGCAAACGCTGTGCTGCACCTTAGGCTTAGCTTTGTTTGTGGTTACAGGGCTGTCAGTGGCAGAACTGTCCCAAAATGACACTGAAATGCTTTGACTGGCATTGCAGGAGGCGATTGTTCCAGTCTCCAGGTCTGTGTTATCTTAATTTTGTTTATTGTGTTTTCAGCATTTTAGGAAAGTTAATCTTTCAGGTCTTCAATACACAATGAAATATTTAATAATTTAAACTTCAAATCAGGTTTAGAAATGAAAGTAGTCTGCATCCTATGGAGAAAACTTAGTGTTTCCAGGTAATATCAATACCAGTTCCTTAAAGCTGAGCTGGCTCTTGGCTGCGGAGGTGACCTTGGGGCATCCCCGTAGCTCTGAGTCAAGTGGGGAGACTTCAGATTCCTCTCCAGGTTGTTTCTGGAGCTTTCACTGGGCAGCGAAAATGTCACTCAAAAAAACTGTAGTTTAGCGAAGTTGTTGCTCTGCAAAGAATGAGTTAGCTGAGGTAGCTTTCAAAATATGTGCTTGTTCTTCTCCTGACCCAAAAAGTCTATTTTTTGTTCCGTGATGTCACAGGGCTGAACTTTCTCCCTTCATTGATTTTTAGAAAGAAGTCTGACTGTGAGGCCGTGCTGGATGCATTGAGGACTGTGTAATTAGCATCTGAAAGCATTGCTTAATAGCTTGTCTTCATAAATTTATTTTTCCTTCTTCTGGAAAAAAGTGTCGATATTTTAAGCATTTTAACTGTTCCTGCTTATTTTTTTGCTTCCTTTTATGACATAAAAATTCAGTTTGGTTCATTCTGAGCCTGACTGGAAGGGTAACTTTGTTTATTTTGGCAGCTTAGTTGTAGGTCGGCCAAGAGGAAAATGAAAAACTCTAGCCTGTGGGCATTCTGTGTGTGCTTATCTAAGTACTGCTGGAGCAGGGATAACCGTCCCTTTCATAGGAAAGGAAAAAAGGTTGGGGAGAAGACTCATTTATGTTTTCTTTTTTGTTTGTTTTTACTGTACCAGTTATGCACGGTGTCCTGAATGTGACAGGTCTGTTAGTACTGGCAGTGGCATAGACACACCTACAAGCAGTAAGCTGAGGGTATGGTCTGAAGTACTTCTGTCCAACAGAAGTTTAAATCAATATATTTAATATTTGTTTTTTCTTCTCCTAATGTTTTGAAAATAACTTGAGACTGTATATCTTCAGTGATTAACAGTGAATCAGAAAACAATACTAATTTATGTTGGCTCCTTTTTTGGTGTTTCTATTCAAAAAAGGACATGCATTCCAAGTGAGTGGGCACGGCTCTGGGATCGCAGTCAAGGACAGGTGTTGGTGGGTATATTGCTGTGTTCCCAAACATCTCAAATTTTTTGTCCTGTCAATACCTGGATGGGATGTGTGAAGGATGCAGAGGGAGCCTTGCTGCTGCTTCTGACTCCATGAAATGCATTGGCTGAAGCACCCTCTGCATCTTGTTTTTCTGTGGGTGATATAAGTGTCACCAGCAGTTGTGAAAGTGTAGAGCTTTGCACTTGGGAGCTGGCAGGTAAGTTAGGTATATGGCTAATTTATTTTTTCACTGTAACATCTGGACCATGCAGTGTGCTACCATACTCCTGTGAGGTCCTGAAGACCTTTAATTTAGAAATCCTGTGATGCTTACTCTTAATTTGCTTTTACAAAGTGCAGGGAAATAAAGCATTATGATGGATTTCACATCAAAATATTTTAAAGATCTGTATTAAAACTTACCAACAAGTTTTATCACTTTGTGCTTTATGTGCTGTGTGTCCCTGGGGTATGTGGGAATTTTTTTCTTACGAGGGATGAGAAACATGCAAAATCCTAATTCATTAAGAGTTGATAAAAGTTCAAATACTATTGATGTTCTGTTGAGGAAAAAAAAACAACAACAAAGCCCCCAAAAAGTGAGGTAGGGAGAAGAAACTAGATTGAAAAAGTGAGGGACCTATGTTGCTTGTTTTTTTTGTTGTTGGTTTCTTTCTTTTAAATGCTCCTTGCTAAAAGGCATCTGTCCTATCCTCTGAGGACTTGGGTATTGTTTTTATGTCAGTTCTCTCACAAATAAACTATGCTTTCTGTTATTCTAATCATACAGGTACACTAAAGCCTAATAAAATTCTTCCTCAGGTATCTGAGAGAAAGAGTGTTTTGTTTTGGGAAAGCTGGTGGCTGTGGCTCTGGTGGATTAGCAGATGAGAAGCTTATTCCAGAGAAACAGCTCTTTCAGGAAAATTACTTTGACAGAAAACTCTAATTCATGTGACCAGAATTCACATGCTTTAGAAGTAATTAGCCTTCAGTTAAAAACAAATACATCAACCAAATCCAACAGTAGATCTGGCTCTTGCTCAGCCGCCTTCCCCTAGCTGTGGGTCTGTCCTGCTGGGGGGAGCAGGGTAAATGCAGGAGGAGAGAGTAACTGATAGGGGAGTGAAGAGCCTCTATTGCTGGGAAAACAAAATCATCCCTCTGCTTTTAGCTCGAGCTCTGTCTTTCAGGAGCCGGGGAGATGAGCTTGCTGCAGAGGTGCCGTGTGTCGTGGCTGTGTGGCGGGGAGGCTGCAGGTCGCTAGGCATCAGACTGGAGCTGCGTGGTTTAATGCATCTGCTTGTCAGGAACAGTACGAGGGGGCATTGAGGAAACTGGGCATTAAGGTATCTAGTGCTGCTGGCAGTGGGTGGCCATCTGTACCCCACCGTGGGGTGGAGGAGGCCAGACTGGCAGCACAATTCCCCAATTCCTGCACTGGAAGAAAGCGCCTGTATTTTCTTGATGTGTCTTTGAATCATTAAAAAGTCTTTGGGAGGTAAAGGGGAAAAAAACCTCCGGCAGAAGTCATGCTTTTGATGTTCTTTTCTCTGTGGCCAGTACACAGCACTGAGTGTCACACCACCCTCGCCTTTTTTTTTTTTTCCTAATAACAAATTCAAATTGTGGCTTTAATGACACTTTGCTACTGTAAGTTGTGTGTCCAAGGCAGCACCTTTCCACTGACTCATGTTTTTTTCCTCTTAATGTGTGTGAAGAAGAGCAAAGAAGATTGACGGAGCACTGGGCTTTTGGGCCAGCCTGGGCAGACCTGGCTGAAGGAAAAACAGTTTTACTAGATCTTATTTGGGACTGACCCTAATTGTATTTCCTTACGCTGCAGAAGTGCATTTCTCTCTCTCCTGCCTCACATCCTATTGCGACAGAAATCACAGGTCATGATTAAATAAAAGCAAAATCTGTCAGTGGTCTTTGGTCCACGTGTGCCATGGTGACGGCTGGATGGAGCGGGAGTTTCCATGTGTGGTTTTTTCCTATACAAGTTTGGGAAAAATCAATTTGCAGAATCAGGATGACTCCCATAGCGTGTATAAAATGGTCCTGCTGCTGTGGTTCATAGGCACAGGACCAGTGACAGGCAGGAGAGGGGTGAGGTGGCATGGGCACCAGAGTGTCATCAGAGATGTCCTGGTGCTGGAGCCCATTGGGTGCCGAGGCCAGTGGTGAGGGGTGTCCCCAGGGCTTACACCAGGCTGGTCTGGTGTCCCAGGTGGCATGGGTGCACAGTGGGCGTTCCTCCGGCCCAGCCTGGCTGGTGATGCCTGAGCCCTGCCTGGGGAGGAATGCGCCCAGCAGATTTCCCCCAAAGGAAACATGAGGAAAACATCTTGTTTTAGGAGAGATATTTAATATGTTTTTCATATTTGGAAAGCAGTTAATGTCTGGGAATGTCCTTTTGCTCCCTGGCCAGCACGATTAATATTACTTTTGATCTTTTTAAAAAAAAAAAATTTAGATTAAAAGTGATTTATCTGCAATGAAAGCAACAGCAATTACTTACTCTATATTAATGTTTAAAGTTTCTTTCTTTTAAACATATTTTTGGGAGGGTAAAAGTTTTTAAAAATAAACATGTTTCAAATTATTTTTAGATTAAAATAGTTTATGGAAGGAGAGCTGAATTTTAGCGTTTGAGCAGTAAACCAGCAAGTCAAGACTTTGGGGAAAACACAGATGTAGAAAGGCTGAGCAAAAATGCGCTTTCGACTGACTGGAGCTAATTGCACAGAGTGCTTAATGAGGATGCTTCTGTTACTGTGCCCAGGTGGGTCTGTTTGCTGTGCTGCTGTGCTGCCAGCCCTGTGCGGGGACTTGCCCAGCTGTGCTGTGGGCGGACGTACCAGCTGGTGGGCACAGGCAGGGGTTAGGTGCAGGGTTTCACCAGAGCAGGGTGGGATGCACCCAGCTGTGATGGTCCTGCAGAAGCCGTTTGAGTGTAAATATTGCAGTGGTTTGATTATTGTGCAAAATCACTGGTGTTATTTTCAGCCTTAAAAGCCCAAAGCAATGTGTGTCCACCCCAGCTGGGACAGAGACACCTGAAGGTGGTTCTGCTCGACTCATGTATTAAATCCTGTGAAGCAAACCACTTCTGCTGGAACTCTCTGGGTATCGGCTCTTTCCCCGGGTTTGCTGGGGTTGGCAGGCTGACTGGGGCTGCAAGGGGGGGAAATCGGGGATGGGACTGATCCACCTTTCCCCCCTCAGCCCTAGGATTAGGTTCAGACTAAAGAATACAGATTGTTCGGATACAGCTGTGCAGAAAGCTTGGTGCAAAACAAGCAAAATAAAGATTTAAACTTGCAGCTGATCTGTAGTTAATCCTTTCTATAAAAACATGCCCAAAGAGATCTTTTACATATCTGAAGCCTGTGTGCATTGTAGCAAAGTAATGTGACTTTCCAAGAAAAGTCCATTATTTCTTCTTTTAATATATGAATAATCTTTCAGGAGTTGATACAAAACCATTATTGGTTTCATGTCTTTCAGTGTTTCAGTAGTGGATATCTTGCTTTAGTTCTTTAAAGCTGAATTTTTTTCTTGCCTGGAATCTGTTCAAATATTTCTTTAAATAATTCAGTCTGTTGTATTTCTGGGTCCTAGTGTGAAAATAATGTCCCTCTTAAATTCCTCCTTTGTGCATAGCCAAAAAACGCAAGAGTGCTGAAGCTGGAATTTCAAATTCAGTAGATGATGTGATCATTGTTGAAGAAGGAAGGAAGTAGAAGCCAGTTTTGTGGAAAGGGATAGGACCCTTGTCCTGGTGCTGCTGACACCCTTAGCCAGCTGATGTGCTGTTACCGGGCTCAGGATGGACTTGCTCCCGGTTGGGGCTCTCTGGGCCTTCTCACCTTCTTAGTTATTTGGTAATGCAGAAAGTGTTTTGTGTTTCTTATTCTAGTTGATAACTTCACAAAAAAGTTGCTGCAAAATCACTTGGGGTGGTTTTGTTCTGGATGTATGAGCTCAGTCCTGACTGAAAGAGCTTAGTGTTTCCTTTGTCATGGCTGATGGAATTAGAAATTTTTGGTCTTGTTAGCACTGTATGACAAAGGGATGTGGCTAGAGCGAGCCTGTTTATTAAGCCATGACTCATTTCTGGGTATTGAATAGTCCGTGACTTGCTCGTGTGTCGCTCTGTGATACCATCCTTTATCTGCAAGGCTGCTCTGTTGAACATCTGCTGATTCCGATTTGCCTTCTTGAGAGTGCCTTGGTGTGAGGTTATCCAGGATGAGCGTATCGATCAGTAGCTTGTTTGGATGCAAGATAAGTTGTCTTGTTGTGCGTGACATTGCGCAGTGCTCTCCAAACTTGAGTCTAGGCTGTGGCATAGATGTTTCCTGGTTGAATCATCTTTACTTTGTGCCATCCACATTGCATACCTGCTCTCCCTGTGTGGCTAGCCCTTGTTATCACTGTGGGATTGGCTGGCAGAGTGTTTTGATTAATGCAAGCGACTCCTGCAGGGTAACATTTTCTGTTTCAGGATGCTGAGAGTCTAAACCTTCAGGCTCGCCCACTTTGATACAGTTGTTTGTTCTTTTCATTTTTAAGTGTACGAAACATAACTCCACTCCTAATGAGTTTTTGCAGCTAAAACTGCTCTATTCCTGAAAGGGAAGATCCTGTCATCTTTGTTACATTTGTATTGAGTGTATTAGAACCACTATTATAACCAGCACTTCAAAAATCCTCTGTATTTAGGAATGTTTGTGCTGTTTCAGAGGAGATGTTCCACCTCTTGTGCTGCTTGCCCATCTTAGGGGGTTCCTCTCTTGTGATCTTTGCTGCTTTGCACTCTTGATGCAATAGGTTTGACATTCTTTTATAATCAGAAGTACTAGACTACTTTTACTGAACCTACACAAATACCTCCAGTATTTTACACACATTCCAGTTTTCTCTCAAGTTCATATTGTCGTATCTGGGGAGTGTACACAAATAGGTATAAGGATGGTCCTTTCAAGAACAGCCTATATATTTTGGTCCTGAAGCATCCCAAGGTTTGGCAACTGGTTCCTCTGTGGGTTTTTGGTGTTGTGTTGTTTTGTTTTAATTATACGTCTCCACTCTTTGTGGGTAGGGAGCCCACTGGTTCCTCCCTAGGTGCTTTTGCACCACAGATGTGATGCTTGTGCTTCAAATCCCCAGTGAGCTAAAAAATACATCCCTGTGAGTGCTAAGAGCTGTGAACACTGTACATAAGAGCAGCAATAGCAGGGGTATATGGAACAGATGTTGTGGCTTCTAGTTTTAAATTCAGTGACTGTTCTGGTAAAACCTTAGACTTATTAGATACAAAAAGATGCTAGAAAACCACACAAGCCTGTGTGACTTGAATGTTGCTGCCTCAGATGGTGGTGCTGCCTCATGAACTGTAGAAACTTTGAAATAGGTTGTGAGATCCCGTTGTCTTGAATTTGATAAAAACATGCTTTAGGCATGTGGCCAAATTACCTGAAGGAAATACTCACCTTCCTAATAGAAATATACTCCATTTTCAGAAAAAGGAAATGAGAGCCTTTCTGGAAAGTTTGCAAACAGCTTCTTCTCAGTGGTCTGTGTATAGATCCAGGCCACCTATGTCAGTGTGTGCGTGTCTTCACAGGCTCCTCTCCCAGTGTGCAGGGAAGCACGAGTGCTGCAAAGGGCAAGAAGGACCTGACGGGTGGTGGGTGGTAGGACGTGTGTGGTCCATGTCAATGCCTGTGGCTGGGCTGGAATATGCATCTCGCACAGTTCATGCTTTTATTCCACCAAGGTCGTTACTTTACACCCCTCGAAGTGGCCACAAGTATGTGTCCTCTGTCGTTAAGTGCAATGTTGCAAGAACCTCTGCTTTGTGGGTAGAAGGAGAAGAAAACTTTTCTTACCAGGTAATACAGTTGTATGGCGCCTAGGTTTGGTAAGTCAGAGACAGCTTTTGGGATGCTGAGCTGTGGTCAATGCTTCGGTGAATAGAAGTTATGTGGTTCAGTGATTTTAAGAATGGTTATTGCCACTGTGCTTGGGTGTGAAAATATACCTTCTGTTGCAGGCACTACCTTTATGAAGTATATAAACAGAGTTTTTCATCTGCTTTCCATTTACTGTTACATTTTGTTGTCTTTGCCATGGGCATTTAAAACTGAGATGTTCTGAAGAGCCCTGCATGAAATTTTAAAGAGACTGGACCTTTCATCTGCGCAACAGCAGGACACCAGATAGATGAACAAGAAAGAAAGAGAAATTGTTTTTGAAGCAATAGCAAAAAAAAATAACAGTAGAAGCAATTATTTTATCAAAGGTTTATTTTCTTTCTTGCTTTTTAAAGACCTTTACTCAGTTGAAGTTGGCTACCTTCTTATGTATGTTTGATTTGTGGTTTTCACAAGGTCCAAATGAAAAATGTCAGCTGGAAGATGTGTATTGCTAATGAGCAATCACAATGGCACCAGTGATTTCAGTGAATTTTGGTGCTCAGACAATTGCAAAACTCTAGTCTTCTGTCCTCAAAACAGGCACACGTTTCTCTTTCATATCAGTCTGTTCCTTGACTATGGCCAGACCTTTTCAAAGAGTAAGGATGGAGTTAGTCTTTGTCATGTTCTTGCTTGTACTGAAATAAATTGTGTTCCTTATGATAAGGAGCTAGATTACGATCCATCAGTCGCCTCTCTCAGGCCATTAAGCAGTAATCTCCACTTAGGTTGCTCTGGCTTGTGTTGGTGACCTGACTGTGAGAAGTTCAATATTGTGTTGCTGATCCCAGGTCCTTTTAACTTGCTGCTGTTTGATTCATTTTCCTTCTGCTGAATTATCTCCTGCCCATTGCTCCTTACCCCACTGGGAGATGCTTCCCTGGGGTGACGGGAGCTCCAGCTGGACCCCACTGGTCGGCTGGGGTGGTGCTGCCTTGCTCCACCTGGGCAGGTGGAAAGTGGTTTTGGTTTTAATTTTGATGGTGTTCCACTGGGAAGGAAAATAAAATTCCTCTCCTTGTATGGTTATTGTATGAGAAGCTGGACACAGACTGCAAATGTTGCTGGGTTCTCCCAGAACTGATTTGGAGCAGAAGAAAGCTTTAGGGAGAGAGCAAAGCCACCAGCTGTGAGAGCACAGAGTTGTGGGGAGGAAAGTAACATACGGGGCTGGCACCGACAGCTTGGCTGTTCGTTACTCAGATGCTAATAAAAACATTATCTTGGAGGAGCTATGTTGTCCAGAACATGCAGGACTTAAGATACCATGTTGGATGGCTTATTTAAGGATGAGGAAAACTTGGAGAAATCTAAAATATGAATAAGCATATCTCATATTAATCAATTTCAAATATATGTACCTTGCATTAATTAAATAGGGCAAATGGGCAGCAAAGGGTTTTTGTACTGCCAGTAAATATTGAAGCTGGGATCTTGTTCAAATTAAGATGATGTCTGCTGGGCAAGAGAGATCTACAGAGATATATAAGACCAAAGCTTCCAGCAGTCCATACTGTCTTTACTGAAAAGCATATTTATATCTTCCAGACTAGTAATTAATCACTCGGTAGGATTTTTTGGGACGTGCATTCACAGAAGATCTTTTTGTACTGCCAGGAACCACAAAGCATGGGCACAATTAAAACACTGATTTAATTTATTACATAGAGGCATGGAACGGGAATGTTTTAAGCGATGTTGACAGGCCAGGATTTCGGAAACACCTATTTTTTTATTAAATAGAAAACAAATGCTGCTCCTTACAAAAATTAAATTACATTAATAGCAGCTTTCTAATACACTGCTGAGAAAGAAAACAAAGCTTTTGGTATTAATTAAGATGTGAAGAAATGGTATAATTTTTAAAGAGAATACATTTCAAAGTTGTCTATTTATAAAAACAAAAGATATTGCCTTTTGTTGAAATGTCCTTTAAATGCAAGCGGCTATTTTTAAAAATTAAAAATAATTGCTGAAAAGTTTTTGTATTCTGATATTTTCCTCTTTAGTTAATCTTGGGAATCTCCACAGCTCCTCTGCTGCCTTCACATGCTATTGATGCCGCCGATGGGGACTTTCAGGAATATGGCTTTGGCCACTAGCCAGTCTATGAGCAGCCTGGGTTACAGGACACTGCCTGCAGCCTCGGGCGCTGTGCGTGTATGTGCGCACGGGCTGCCCTTCGGGGCAAAAAAGCAGTTTGCTGGGGACCAGAGAGTCCTAAGTCATCATCTGTGTGTATGTCTACAGCTGCCTGTGTTTGCAGGGCCCCTGCGCTGTTCCGTTGTGCGTGTTCCTCAGCACTGGAGGACTTGGAGGGAGCAGTGTGGCCACTTCTTTCTGTTCCCTGTGTGCTTCTGCAGACAGCTTGTGAGGGCTCCTCGCAGCTCCAGAAGCAGCTTGTTAGCACAGCTAGGAGTTCGAGTCTGAGCTGTTTGCCCTGGCCTGTCCTGTGCAAATGCAGAAAAGCATACAGCATTCAGAGAGAAACTTGTCTTGCTCCTGTTGTTTGTATGTTAGTTAAAAGAAGCCATTTTTCTTTATTAAAAATAAAATTAGTAGAGCCTGATGCAGCAAAATAGGTACATCCCAGCAGCAGACAAAGGATGCTTTTTCTGCAGTTAGTTTGAGATGTTCACCAATTTCCTTCTCATCGTTGTGACTTATTTTTGTTTCTTCTTCTGCTTCAAATATGAAACATAAAGGTCTCATCAAGACATAGGGTTATGCAGGAGATAAATTAATTACAGCTTTAATTTGCTTGGATCCAACTGGAGCAACTCAAATATTTTAAATGTAGAATGGAACTTGTAATGTTTTTGTGGTCTTGATGGTTTTAATGTTCTGGCAAATTACATTGTACTGAACATCAAATGGGTTGAGGTCACAGCTTGGGGCAGGGCTGCACAGTGAGTGGTCACCGGCTTTGTGTCACCATCATCTGTCAGAAAAAAGCCCATTTGCTCTCTGGCCTTGGGTAAACTCTGATAGTCTCATCTGAACACCTTTCATCAAGAAGGTGAACAGCCCTGGATAGGAATACATTTTTTTTTTCTTTCAAGAGCTCCTGATTGTATTTCCCCTTACTCACGGATACCGTTGTGTGATGTCAGCAGCAGATGTCATTTCATACCTTTTTCTGCATCTGGGGTCTGTCGTGCATTGTCACACCCCATGGTCACGGAGGGGTGGCCATGTCTGCTGCACACTGCGGGGGGCAGCTGCCAGCAATGATGGTGCATGGTCACCTGCAGGATGGTGACATGGCACGGAAATGCCCCCAAGTGCCATGTGTTTCTTCTGGCGGTGCTTGTAGGTATATATCAAGCTATAAGGCCAGGCGTGCCTGTCTGCTCTCTCACGGCAAGGCAGAAGCTGGGTTGTCACTGCGCTTTCGTGGTGTTTTGCAGGGAGTAGCAGTGCTTGAACAGGTAAAGGATGCCCGGCGTTCCCAGTCTGCAATGTTTTCTGTTTTTCTAAGAGAGATTGCTCTCTGCCTGCATATGCAAAGAGAGGTTAAGACAATTCTAGATAAGCTGCTGTTCTACTTTTCATTTGACATTGTGCAAGTATCCTTTCCAGTTTGAGCAATACTACTCGTTTTGAAAGCGATTATCATGTGCGTCTCAGTGATCTGTGAATTCACAGAAATGCGCTTCCGTTTAAGGTCATTTGCATGACCTCAAAGTTTAAAAACAATTGTGTGATGATTGCTTTGGGACATTATGACATGTGTCTGTCACAGAGACTGTTTTCTATGTGACGGAATGGTTTGTCACTTTTAGGATGACCACAGGGAAGTGTACTGGTGCAGTCCTTTCAGGTAGGACCAGGAGGATGCTGTGTAGTATCATCTCTCTTTGTCACTGCAAACACCTCTGGAATATTGTCCATTTCTTGGGCTAGCCTTTGGAGAAGGACACTGAAACAGATGCAGTGAAAATCCATGAGGGTGATTAAATGAGTGGAAAATTTATCTTATGGTGACAGATTAAAAAAAAAATCAAGCCTCTTCTGTTATCAAAAAGGCACTTAAGAGGTGACTTGGACATGGCCTACAGAGGCAAAAGAAATTTGAGAATGAGAGCTCTTAAAGCTAGCAGGAAAAAAAAAAGTATAATGAGATTTAGTGAATTGAATTAAAGGTAGACAAAAATTTGACTAGGAATAATATGCATGTTAATCAGGCAAAGTAATTAATCACTGGAACAGCTTAATGGCCATTATGGTGGATATATAAAAACTGAGATTGGATGATTTTCCGAAAGCTGCAGATCAAATGCAACTATTGAGCTTTAAACTGGAAGTAATACAGAAAATTCTGGTGGCCTATATTATGCAAAGTGTCAGATCAAATCATCACACTATCTGGAGTCCTATGAATTAACAAGGCGCTTTTGTTTCTGAATAAACACAGCCTCTAATAATTTCCCGTTTCTTGAATAATTCAGCAGTCTTACCATCCAATGTTTTTGATATGACGTTTTATTCCATCACCATGAATTGTCTGAACGTGGGATTTCTTCAATGATGATCCAAAGTATAGAAAATAAATGATAATGCAATGA
>WKFP01013819.1:0-39318 GCA_011057875.1 Pterocles orientalis | reverse complement strand
AGTGAATACCATGAATTATGGTCACACAGACGTAACACCAAAGAGTGGCTGGACTGTCATCCTCAATCAGAGGCATGCCTTTTGGAAATGACTTTGAAGGTTATCTTGGAATAGCTTTCCAAATTGACTTTACATTTCAAGTGCAGAGGAATTGATGGATGGATGGAGAGGTAGTCAAGGAAATTAAATGTGGGTGACCATCTGCATGAGCAGAGATTTTTATACAGGGTAACACCCGACTTATTTATTGTTATCATAAAGTGATTACATATTGTGCCCAGAGTTCTGTAATGATGATAAACACGGTAGAGCTTTGTCTCTTCCAAACAATATCTCCATCTGTCTGGTCCTGTAAACAAGATTTACCTGCTGAGAAATTACTCCATTAGATATATTTTCACAGATGCTCAGAAAACAGGACGCAGATCTCCATCGGGCTGGTGGTGCTAGTCAACCTCATTTCTGTTACGAGGGGAAATGAGTCACGTCTTTTGATCTCAGCATACTAGTTTTCCTCGAGAAGGTCTTGCCAAAATACCTTTGCTTTACGAGACGCTTCCATTTGGGATTTACATGGCACTGATTTCATGGCCAGTGCTGATGGATGGTTTATTTTGGGTGAAATGGGAGATCTGTTTCCATGGGGGACTGGTGATAACAGGATCAGCAGAGAGTTGTGTCCCTCCTCGTGTTTCTCTGAGTTGTCAGACATGCTGGACGCAGGTTATCTTGTGTGTGTTGCTGGATGTAACCCTGCTGTGCAAATCCTGAGGCCAGAGGCAAAATGATGGGGGAGTGGTAGAGACCCCATAGTGGTGGGGCTTTGTGCACGGTGCCGTGGGGGGCGGTCCTGACGCAGGGCTGGGGACCGGCTATGGCATGCTCTGGCCTTCACACCACACCGCCCTCTCTTCACACGTACAAATGTCACTGTGTGTTTCTCCATTAAATTTGAAAACTAAGAAAGGCTACTAATTCTCTTTAACACCTACAAAAAAAGTTGCAGTAGCTTTTAGTGTATATGTTGGCGTCTTCTCTTTTTTTTAAGACCATTTATTCAGGTACTCTTTGCTTTCCTTGCTTGTATTTTTTTTTCCTCTCCGCTTGCTTATATTTTTCTTTTCCTCTTAATTTTCAGATTTTCCCGTTTGCTTTCCGTTCCTGTCTTTTTGTGTGTGGTTATACTTTAAGCACTCAAGGAAACCCATGTAACTAAAGTTATGTTTTTTTAAGAGAGCATCCAGTTATTTGTATTTTGTTCAGAAATTTTTCTTTTCATATTCTGTTTTGTGGGGTGGGTTGGTTGGTTGGATTGGTTTGAGGTGGTTGTTTTTTTCCTGCCCAAATGATGACCCTGGGTGGATCAGAACTCAGTTCTGCCCATTTGCAGCCTGCCAGCATCCCTTCTGTGTTTAACCTGCACCGGTCCTCCTGCATGAACACATTCATTGAAATAGTTGAATTAGAGCCTAACGTGGAATGTGTGTGTTTGTGTGCGTTAAATGCAATATTAACTTGTCCTCTCTAGTGCTATGCCTGTCCCTTTGTCCCCCCTTTCCAAGCCCACCTCCAGCATGGCTGTTCAGCTCCTTGTTTCAGCCCCAGCCAGGTCCTTGCTGGCGCCGAGGTGAGAGCAGGCTCACAGAAGGAAACGGGAGAAGCTTGTGGTGATTTCAGCTGCCCAGAGGTTTCACACTGGAAATGCTGGAGTTCACAGAGCAGAAAATAACCGGAGGCTGTGACAGCGCTGCCTTTGCGGTGACAGCACGGCCAAATCTGATAGGCAGGAATGAACTGATGGTGAAGTAATGATGCTTTAATTTCTGGATCTATTGAATGTGATAGAAATAATAAAGAGTAAAATTTCTTAAACTATAAAAATCATTGAGTTTTCAGAGCAAATTTGTCTGCAGTTTAAGGCTATTTAAAATAACAGAGATCTTTACATTGGAATTTGAAGGACTTTTTCATTTGTGAACTGACCAGATACATTTAAAAAAAATGTACGAGAAACCACAAACAGATTTTCAAACCTGTTCCAGGACAAGTAAAATTTTAGGATGATTTACAGGATTCCTAGGGGGAATACTTCACAGTCCAAGTCTCTGTTTCTTCTGGGACTTTAAGAGGCATTTGTTATACACGTTTCCGTACTTTAAGAAGCAGGTATTATTCCACGTACTGGTACCAAATGGTTTTGTCCCGAAATGGGAAGAGTTTTATTGCGCTGTTGATGTCAGGGTCGGGAGGCCAGGGGACACCTGTTTGTTTGGCTTTCGGTAAGAGCTTTGTCTGTTGACATCTTTTTAGATTTATTCACACACTGGAAATTGCAGATGACAGTTTCTCTGACTTTCTTTTGAGATTCATGGTTTGCAAAGTTTTTTTTCTTAATGAGCTGTTAATTCATAACAGTATTCACTAGTGATGTAAAATAGAAGTCTGCTGCTTTCCAAGCTGGTTTACATTGTGCTGGACTTTGGAATTTTTAAAAGAAAAGGATTTATTTCCTCCTGAGATTACTTTTTTAGATCTCAAAATTTCCTAAGAATAATTTTTTTAAACTTGTTTGTGGTTAATGTTTGCATAAATGTGTGCGACATCTGACTAAGTGATTGTATGTGCATTGTTGCATTTTTATAAATGTGTTATCTTCCAAGTGAAGACCCATATCTGCATCCTTCCAAAGCCTACAGCACTGTTCACCATATCAGTCCAGGTACCACACCACTCGCTTCTGCCCCCATCTTGACTTGCTCTCAAAACTCCCAGACACTCTGCATAAACCCACAGGTGCAGGAAGCTTGCATATGAACTGTCTTTGGCATGGAATCATGCAATTATCTACAATTATCATGTTGTCAATGTTGTGCATTTGCATTCTTACGTGCACGTGATTTCAACAGGAGAGGGAACTGATGGTGGGAGCACGTCCCCCTTTGTTTCACTGTAGGCACTCTTGCAAGCTTTCTGGTGCACGTGCAGGTTCGAGGCAGCGTCAGGATGACTACAATAACTTTTCATTGCTTGGCAAGTTGAGAGACTGCACAAAAAGCAAGACTCTCCCTCTCTTGTTGATTTAATGAAAGCTTTGGATACAATATGATGGGCTTTGGAGGATTATAGAAACCGAAGGAAGTTGAGTGGAAGGATGTTGCTACTACCCTCGCAATGGCTCCTCCGTGTGAGAGATGCCTGGTGGAGTTAAAGCCAGCAATGTGTTATCCAGAATGCTGAGGCTCCGAGTGCTGACCCTTTCCTCTTGATGTGTAGGAGTTTTAGACATGAAATGATTTTGGACAAAACTGACTTGTGACTTTAAAGTCATTTCGATGGTTTGCTTTTGTGCTGCTGGTACTTTAACATCTTCAACCCCCACACAAGCAGGATTGCACATGGAGTGACCTGTGCAAGAGCTGCAGTGCCCCAGTACCTGTGGCTGTGCTCAGCCCTGCGTAGGCACACCTTGCAGCCAGTGTTAATAGTAGAGCCTCAGCGTGGAAAAGGAGGATGGGAGAAAGCACAAATGCGTTTGGGAAGCTGGCAGACGGTGCCGGTCAGAGGCGGGAGGCAGTCCCATCATACTGCTCGGAAGATGTTCACTAAAGGGGGGAGAGGCTGTGAAGAGGCATGAAAGCAAAGAGAAGGCGCTTGTGTCTGAGGAGGGGAGAAGAGGTGGCTAATGGAAGGCTGTGGAGATGTGTGATATGCTCCAGGTGATGGATGGAGAAATTATCTTTGCAGTAACACTCCAGACAGGCTGTGAACAGAGCAAGAGTGCATTTGTCAAGGACAGAGAAGAGTATGCTGCCGTAATTGAGAAATGCCTCTCTTCCTAAGACTAGGAATTTAAGGCAGCACTCCTCTCGAAATTCACTCTGGCTGTGCGGGATGTACCTTACTTTCAAAGTACTCAAGTTTTGCCTCATAAAAAAGTATGAGGTTTAATTATAAATGGCAGTATATGTCCCTTACCTTTTGTTTCCTTCTACAATATCCCTCTGCTGTATCCACACTGGAATCTTGTGCTCTTCTGGAGACTTGCATGGCGATTTTCGGGTTTGTGTATTTTGTTACTGTAGGAGTAAAGTGCACAAATGCTATTTGCTGCTGCAGATATTCAAAAATTTGACATCTGGCAAAATATGTCAGAAGAATGAGCACTCCCGGTCACTCTCAGTAGTCAGGTACAGCGAAGAGCTCTCATGCCTAATCTTTCAGGTTTTTTGGCTCAAACATTTGAATCCATTTTACTTCTGAGCAGTACTGAACATATAAATAATTTCACAAAGTAGGTTCTTCAGTAGTGTAGAAATAAAATTGACATGAGAAATTATCACTCAAAGCACCGATCTGTATGCAGGGCCAAGCTGTAGCTGATAAGAGAGGGTGTGGGATGAATGCTTGGCGATGGAGGCTTGGAGATCATATTCTTACTGCTCACACCAGTGGCTAAAAAAGAAACGGTCGATCGCATCAGCAGGGAATGTCAGGATGCTGCAATCAACACGCGTGCAGCAGGTGCCCGAGCCAGCCTCTGTTGCCAGCTCAGTTTTTCCAGCAGCTGGAAAATGAGTAACAGCGAAGCTGCGGCTGTACCTGCAGGGTACTGCTCCCATCGCCGCGGGAGGGCACCCGCATCCCCTGGGTACACAAAAATGGGGGGAGGGTGTGTTCAGACATCAAAGATGAATATAAATAGGAAAGAAGCCAGAGATAAAAAGGACCATAAGGCTGGAACAGTCCACAGAGATATTACATGTTTATAGCGGGGTCTGTGGGAATAATGGGTGTTTATAAATGAGTTCAAGGGGATAATGTGTATTGAAATATGAGTCCGGAGGGAGAGTACGTATTCAAAAACTATCTACTGTATATAGCATAATAATCCCAGTATTTCATAAACTCGTAGGAAAGTATTAAATAAAAATAAATTACAAATGTCTGTGGCTTGATTGCAAATCATTTCAGAGAAAAGGGGGGAAAAAAAAGCCTTTGCAAAATGTGGAAACCATCTTGTGTTAAACAGCACCAGAAAAAAAATTATAATTGTAAAAAGTAAATGTCAGTTATAGTTATTACAGTGGCCATGTTGTTTCCAATAACAATTTGGCATTTTATTTAGTCTGTAACAATCTACAATTTAAATTTAAAATAAAGATTTTTCTTTTATTTCCCTCTGAAGTTGTGTGCCAAGCACAGCAGAGCAGAATGTAACATCTGTTGATGATTAAAACAAGCTTTCCTATGGGCCCTGAATACAAAGTAAACATGGATTTTATCCATAGTCAACAGCATTTACAAATGTAAAGGGAGGAAGCTACTGAGTTTTTGAAGAATGAGCTGTGAGAGAGGAAATATAAGTATGGGGACGGCAGATGGCGATAATTAGTTCCATATAGTGAAAGGCTTCTATTAAAAAATAAAGAGGACAGAGTCCTGTATTATGCTGCTGTTTTATTAAAGCGCCCTTTATTTGCCATTATTCCCCCCAGTTGAGCAGTACCTCTGCTCGCTGCCCGCTCTGAAATGGGTGAGTGCAGCTGGTTCCTGTGGACACTGGCGGCTGGCACTGAGCACGGCCACTCAGGATAGATCTTTTCTCCACGTAGCACTGGAAATGCTTTTCTGGCAGTGGGCAAAATGTGTGAGGAATTTATTACGTGGACCTATAGGCTAGTAATCTTGCATTTTATTCTGTTTAAATTTAGATTTAGGGGCCAGGGTCTCAAAGGCTGAAGGCTACTGTACCTCGGTGATGCCCCTTGTCTCCTGCTTTTGCCCCGTTGCGCGATTCCCACCTCTGTGTTCGGCTGTTGGCACCAAAGAGCAACTTCATTTTATCTCTTACCAAGGCAAATGGCTTTTTTGTGCTTCCAGTCTGTATGTCTCTCGTATGGTCTAGCTGCGTTTGGTACATTACTCAGTTTCACCATATTAAAGAGCTAATTATTACTGCTGGAATAGTTTCATTTCATAGGCCTTCACTCAGCCTGTTTGTCTTGTTTTGTCTTGCTTTGATTTTTTTTCCAGTTATAGTTAATGTAGAGTACATTAAGTGGAGCGTCAAAATGAAATTCCGATTTGCTGAGATTTACCTGCTTCCCAGGGAGAGGACAAACCTCCTCCAGCTCCCAGGGCCTGGGCCAGCCCCAGGCTTGCACAAGAGTTTTTTGACTCCTTAAATCTGGGCTGGTTTTAGTTTGCAACAAAAGCCACTTCTACTTTTTTTTTTCCTTTTTTTCCTGAAACTATTTTGTAGTGTTCCAGTTCATGTGTTATTTTGGAATTCATTTCAGTTTTTAATTGCAATTTCTTCTTTCCTCACTTCCATCCTCCTTCAATTTTCTTTCCAACTGGAAGTTGTTATAACCGAGCGCTCAGCACAGGCACCCGTGGAAGTGGCTTTGTAGCCCTGCAGAAACACACAGAGTGTTAATCTCGCTCTCGCTCTCTTTTCTCCCCCTCTCCCTTCTTTTTATAATTACCCGAGGTGGTAACAGCTCTTAAGAGCCTCGTCTGTCACCCTGGAACCAAATGCTTTTCATTGAAAATTAAGGAGAGGCTTCAAAAGTTTTAGTTCTTTCAGCAGTGAAACATAACAGTCCTCCAGTAGAAAGAGTATTTTGATGATGGATCCCATTACACCGAGTAATGTAGGATGTAAGTATGCTTTTGTGGTTAAGAGGAAACATAAAGACTGGAGGCTTGTGCTTGCTTTCCCAGACGTGCGAGGCTGGCTGCGAGCGCTGCCTGGCCTGGAGAAGGCACCGTGCGAATTGCAGGGGCTTTGTCAAGGTGTGCGAAGGCTGCGTGCACCCCGCACGAATCCCAACCGCTAGCAAAGGCGTTATGAAAGCAGAGCCACTGGCCCTGCTATTGTCCCAGGTGTTAATGAAACTATCTCCTTAAGCGATATATCCGGACCGCTCTTAACTTTTGCAGCGACAGTGAGAAGGTGCTGAGCAAGGAGGTGGTTATTACTGGATTGAAAAGGAGGCAGTTTGTCGTGATGATATGAAAAACGTGCAGTAGATTTAAAATACAAAAAGAAAAACTGTGTGGAACTCAAAATGACTTTTGAATTGCTGAAAGAATGTATGGGAAGAGTTTTAGGCAAAATAAAACTAGATCAAACCAAAAATAAGTGTCCAGATCTGCTGAGACATATGTTCTGGGCAGTTTTCCTAAACTCATAGCTTTAGCAAAGTCTTCAGGTAACAGATATTATACTTAAATGTCCAACTTCAAAGGGAAATGACTGCAGAAGCAGCCTTGCTTTTATTTTTAATTAAAAATTTGAAAGCATTACCTGAGTGGACCCCAAAAGTTAAAAAGCAGAAGGCAAATAAAATCGTATGTCTTTTAATGTCTTTGAAGTTGAATCTTACAATTGCTGGATGCTGTTATCTTTGGGTTTTTGCACATGTTTGCAGGTGGCTGTCTTGAATCAGGCTGTGGTGGAGGGTTTGGGTGAAGAGGTGGAGACTGCAGAGGTGTCCATGGAGGAAGGGACTTGCCAGGGATGTGCTGGAGGTGGAAGAGGTTCCCACCTCATCTGTGGGCCTGATACCAGCGCCTTCAGGAGCCACATCCCAGTCCTTCACCTTTAGGACCCATGTAAGAGGAGTGCTCAGTGCCCTCTTGCACTTAGACAATTAGTCATTAATTGTGCTGTGTGACTGGGTTGTGCAGTAGTGTCATACCTGTACTTGGCCAGTTTGCAGCAGTGTTTTGTAGTTAACTTCATAGGAAGCAGGGTGGGCTGGGTTTTCTACATCATACCGCATAGCTTTTCCCTATAGTGGTCCATGTATGACACTTAAAATTGACCACTGATGTTGGAGCAGATGAAATGAAAGTGCCCCAGTTTAAATGATTTTATGACCTTGCTGCATCAGAAAACACTTTGTCCCTTAAAAAAGGGAACACCCCAACCTCATCTCAAAACCCAGCCCTTGCTGCCTCTCCTCTCCCCTCCGGGAAGGGCAGGGCGAGCTGTGACACCCAGCACTGGGTGTTTGCAGGGACCTTGGCCTCCTCCCAGCTTGCACCATTTTCCAGGCAATAATGGCTTTGGAGGCCCAGACAAGTATTGGAGCCCTTCCAACAGATGATTATACTTCATCTGCTGGCCCCATAAGTGAGGCTGCTGGAGAGCTGAGTGCCAGCCCTGGCCTCTCTGTCATGTTATGGAGTGCTACCAGAAGGCCACCAGACTAGCTCTGTCTTTCCTTTTACATAAGCAGCTTAATCATTCTCTGCTTGTAATTAAAATTTTGACTTGATCACATGTGTTGTAAATCTGTGCATGGAGAACTTTTTTAACTAATAAAAATTAGCCTGAAGTTGTGTTTACCTGAGCAACTGGAAACTAAACTCTCTGGATACATCAGCTCCACTCTCCTAAGAGAGCACAAAGCCTCTGTTCCTCAGGAAGCTGGGGCAGAAGCTAGCCAAGGGCCAGCCTCAATCCCCTTTAATAAAAGCCATTATTTCAGCTTCTGCGCAATTTGGAGTCCGGCCATAACGTGGGATGGGAACACCTTGTAACACTTAGAGATGATCTCCTGCTTTCGGTGGATTGAGGCCAAACTTCCGTTTTGCTTTCTTGTTTTCTCTGCAGAATTGGATGTGGTGGTTTGTGAAGTGTTTCTAGTCCAAGGAGCAGTGGATACGATGGCGGTGGCTGTAAGGAGTGTCTCTGCCATCCCGTGCTCTTTGTGGGGGTGGTCTTCCTGCTGTCCTTAGCCATCTTGTCTTGGCTGCGAGGAGAACTGATAAGATGGACTTGTGCCAACACTATGTGAAAATACTCAGGTTTTCCTATGGTTTTCCATGTGTTTCTGTCAGTGGTGTGACCCAGTCCTCCAAGGTCTAGTTGAGAAGATAACTCAAGTGAAGGCTGGGGCTCATTGCCCTCAAACCAAAGTGAAGTAGCTTCCTGTGGCAGTGGGGACCTCAGTGGGACATGGTAACCCCTGTGTGCTGCCTGATGGCTCATATCTCTGTCCCTCTGGTGGGGACAGTCACCTGCTGTGGTGCTGGGGCAAGGGAAAGCCCTGCCAGGGGTTTGCTGCATGGTGCAGCCCTGTTTGCCCAAAGGCTCTGGCTCAGAATCAGTCAATTCAAACAACACTATGAAACCTAAAAAAATCAATGTTTGCTCAACAAGACTCTGTACAAAACATTTGTGACTCGAGTTAATTTTATTCCCATCCTCTAATATTTTATTGATCAAACTCTATATTAACTTCCATTACTTTCCGCTGAGGATTGATGTCAGGTTAAGTAACCTGTAGTTACAAGTCTTGCTTGTTCTGTGTGCGTATGGATATAATCCTCACGCTTTTCCAGTGTTCTGCAATTTCCCTGGGAACTTTTTGCAGTTCATGTTGACAGATTGGTGATCTCTCCCAGCTACTCTTTTACAACTTTGTAGCACAAGGCATGCAGAAGCCATCAGATTTTAGGTTGTTTAATACTCCCCGTGGCTACAAATAGATTCAGACTAGTTCATTGTCTTCATCTGATTTGAGTATGCTGTCTGTGTCTTTCCTAACAAAATGTTTATTGACCAGTTCTGCCCTGCCTGTGTCCTTATTATTAATATAATCATCTTCTTCAAATAATAAACCAGTTCAGTTCTTGGAATTGCTTTTGGTCCCAACATATTCCTCCTTGCTGTCCTTAGTTTGGCTGGCCCAGACTTTGACATCTAACTTCTGTCAGTGATCTGCACCTCACAACATCTAAAATGGTATTGATTCCTGCTGCTTCTGCTCCCCGTAACCTAGGTATAATGTTGGCCTGGAGCACTCGCTGAAAAAGGCAGTTCGGAGATGCTGGCAGCCTGTGGTGGCACGTAGGCATGGAGGCTTGTCCTTACCCATCCCCAGGGTCTCACAGGACCTTCCGTCCAAGAGATCCATCCTCTCTTCAAGGTGTTCAGGAGCTTACGAATGGGCATCTCCAAAGGCCTTATGAAAAGGGCAAGACTCAAGAGTTTTTCTCTTTAGCCACCTGCCATAAGGCTAAAGTTTATTTCTGAAAAATAGAGATTTCTTGTAGTTAAGCCCAAGTTGGGACAGACTGCTAAGAAAGAGAACATTCACTTTCTTTTGCTCTATGCTTGGGCAAAGCTTCTCTGATCTTGTGTTCACTACCTCTGCAGTCGATGCAGAGTCTCCAGAACAAATAATTACACGACCACTTGACAAAAAATTGCCTTACAGCAACTTTAAAATACTCGGATGTCAACAGCTTTTGAGGTTTTCTGAGTTTATGTAACTCAAATGGTCTGGATGGTACATTAAAACAGGTATGCAGGCAAGGTTTCTCCCTTGCATTTTTTGGTTTGATTTTTTTAACAGATTGTCAAAATGGCAATCTCCTTTTGGATTATTTTTTCTTTTACTACAATAAAATGCCTACCTTTAGCTTGCTCTGAAGTTTTCTCTTTGAATGTTTAAAAGAGAAGTGCTTGGAAGATTTAGGGATAAGATAATAAAGACCTATTGCAGCCTGAAATTGGAGGGTTAAATGGGCTGGCTTTCTTCTGACCCGGACAAAACCCACAGGCATGGCTCAGACGAGGGCGTGCGTATCTCCTGAAAACTGGCTGTCGTTTCGTGAAGATTACCAGGCTTAGCCACAAATAGACACACAAATGTGATCAGCTTTCCACCAGTATGTCAAAGTTTCTCGAGTGCTCTTTAGTGGGATAAGATGCTGGCATGATAAAACCGAGAGGCAGGTTCAAAGTAGCCCCATAGATGTGGGGTTCGTAGTAAATGGCTTTGACCTCATCTGAGTCCTACCCCAGTATTTTGGATGGGACTGATACAGAAATGATTAAGTAATTGCAATAGATAGGGCAGGAAGAGGAGAGTAATGTTTCCTGTATGTGCCTTCCCAGTCTTCAAATAATTCCCAACAGCATCAGCGGTAAAAGTGCCAACTCGGTCTTCAGGAGGTGGCCCAGGAGCTGAGCATTGTAACTGTGCTTGAGACCGAAAATTGCAGGCCCGTTAGCAATGCAGGGAGTGGGATTCTTCAAAGGTTGCTCCCAGCTTTTTACCCACGAAAGGGAGTGGGTGTGCGGTAGATTCCCTGTGGCAGATTTGAGTAGAACAGCCCTCATTTTCCCACAGGCTTGTGTGTGAAAAGTTAATTCTGGTGCTGCAGGTGGAAGCTCTGTCTAGCAAACGGAAAACTCAACAAAAGGCTAAAGACTGAACGTTCGGCCTTTACCACTGTTCTAATGTGGTGGTCATGGGTTATTTACAGCCATGTGGCCCGTCCTGATTAATTCTATGCATTTCCTTCTACTAACTGGAGAGATGAAGGTAAACATCATTAGACTAACTCTGGAGAATGATGAGCAGTGAGGGGGTTTATATGGGTATAATACCAGGTTAGTTATAGATGTTAGAAGCAGGAAGGGAAAAAATGAAATTCAGCCTTGAAAAATACAGATGATGAGGCTGCCTGTGTATGAAAGTACCAATCCATCACAGGCCTATTCAATAGGAAAGAACCTGAGCAGTAGCGATGCCGAGAGACATTTTGGAGTAACAATGGACAGTAAGTTAGACAGGAGTTAGCAGTGTCATATAGGAAAAATGGCCGGGAGAGTTTTGGACCGTCTGCACCAAGCTGTCATGGTAAAGAGCAGAAAAATAATAGCGACCCCTACACTGACCTGTGGCTGCAGCTGGGAAATCGTGCTCTGTTCTGGCACCACGTCAGTGGCTTTCTGTTAACAAACTGGAACAAGTTCACAGAAAAGCAACAAAGGGAACTGGGGACCTGGAAGAATTGACTTAGGAGAAGAGATGAAGAGAGGTAAATTTTTGCAGCTTGGCTAAGCAGTGCCTAAGCAGCCACGTCAGCATACAAAAATGCCTGTGGCTGTGAGCAGCGATGGAAAGATCTCTTATCCAGCAGGATGCCCATCTTACAAACCAAAGGTGAGGGGCTGAATTTAACAGAAGAAATTTTTAGGCAATAGCAGGGAAAAAAGCAACCAACAATGAAATCTTTAGGATTAAGCAAAATTCCCTCAAAGATGGGAGAAAAGAGTTACTAGGGAGTTTTAAAGCAAGGTTGGGTGGTGGCAGAGTATGTAGTGCAGTGAAATGTGGGATGTTGCTGCGATGTCCACAGCCGTTTGATGTTCTCACCATTCCCAAATGCCAAACAGGGAGAGATTGCTGAGGGCCCCTGATAGAGTATATATTCTTTGATATTGTAGAGATGCAAGCTTATAATTTTTATCTTGAGAAATCTGTATGTGGATATGAATGAAAACTACCTTTGCAGCTCTCGGGATCCTTGCATGCTAATTTCACACCTTGAATCTGCTGCAGCACCCACCTTGTTGGTCTTTAGGATGCTTAGACAATCATCTTGTATCCCAGGCCCAGATGCTGGGTGGCACCCCCATCTCATCTCCAAAATAACTTCTGGAGGTGTCACAAATGTGGCCAGCCTCTTTGGAGAGCAGTGCCCAGAGGACTGTGTGCGGGGCAGCTGGGAGAGTGGTCCTGGCTCCCCAGGAGGTTTCTGTTTGACTTGACCCGTCACAAGTGATGAAGCTGCAGCAGTAAATACTGCACATCTGGCAGCCCGCTCCGGGCGGCATTGAGTTGTCTGGTGTAAAATAAAACCAAATGCTCATAAAGTTGCAAGAGTGCATTGATAAAGCCCTAAGATATCAAAATGTCTGAATGTGGTTTTTGCTGAGCCCCAGCCTCAGTGCTCCTGGCAGGTAAATTGCTTTTGGGCATCAGGGCGGCAGGGTCAGGGATGCTCGAACGCACTGCTGCAGTGGCTCACAGGTGACGGTGCAGAGCCTGGCACAGGACCACAGGGGAACGACTGATCTTTTGCGTTGCACTTGGTCGGTCGTTGTTTTAGGGTATCTGTGCGATAAACAGGTGGGGAAATGTGCCCACTAAGTGCCAGCAAACTCTGAACCGATGAGACGGAGATGATGGAAGCAGTTTATACGCTTGCTTCATTGTGGGCTGTTAACTAAATAACACGGTATGGTGATACATAATGAAAGTTTCCTGCTCAAGTAAAGGAAAAGTTAGAGGCGTCTCAGTGCAAGAAACAGTCTGTCTTAAAACAGACGCTGTACTGGTGTGTGGGTATCTGTGGGGTGCGGAGGCTCTGTGCTCACCTGCTCTTCAGCACCACGTGCTGCGGGAGGGGGTTTTTGTGTTCCTGACCTTGCTGTGGTGTGTGCAGTGCAGCGAAACCGCTTGTTCACGGTTTATCTGGTGAAGAAGAGAGAGGAGGGTTATTTGAAATGGAGGTTAAAGCATGGGATGTTTTCCACAGTGTGGAGCTGTTACCCAGGCCACGGGGGTAGGTTTCCTAAGCTACCCAGCAAATCCTAAAGCATGTGATAGGGGCCACTGGGCGCTTAGACAGCAAAAGGAAAAGTTGGGCTGAGCATCTCGCTATTCCGTAGCAGCTGAACTGGCTGGCACCAAACCCAGGCTGTGTGCGAGGTTTTCCCAGGCACATGCCAGAGAGACGGCCCATGCTTGGTGCTCTGGGCTTCGTGGCAGTTTACCTGTGCTGCGTTCGGGTGGCAGCAGGTCTCACCTGCGGCACTGAGCGTCGCGTCCAGGTGCTGCTTGGGGACAGCTCTCGTCTCTGTGCCCCAGACAGCTACACTGGCTCTGCTTTTATAAAGTGCACCTTTGTCAGTTGGCGCTCTTATCTGTTTTAGTGCAGCCTGACGTCCCCTTGCACACAGGCACTGCTTTGTTCAAGTATTCATCCTTTGCCTGAATTATTTATTCATTAATTTCTTTTCCCTTAATTTTTCCTTTTGTCTTTCCCCTGCTGGTGTCAGATGAATTCCTGTTTCTCCAGCAGCTCAGCAGGGCAGGGATTAATGCGGCTGGAGCATGACTGCAGCCGTGTTGGGGAGCTGGAGTGACCTCCACCGGGGGGGGGGAAGTAAAGTATCCAGCAGTTAGAAATAGCAGGGGAAAAAACGCTGGGTACCTCTTGCTCGTTTTTACAGCAGACATGTTCCCTCATCTCTGTTCCCCTGGGAGATGAAATATAATGCAAATCTTTAATAGAAGGTAAAATTGAGAGTGCGAATATTGAGTATGAGTTGTATTAAGAGAAATTGCAAGCTATGAACCAAAAAAACATGCAAACTTCAAGGGCTTGGCTAAGGTTTAACAATGACGAGCTCTTTTCTCACAGTTCTTATTGTTTCAAGCAGTATGATGCAGGAGAAAGTGTCTCCTTTCCTGTTGTCCTTCTGCTAATGGCATGATGAATTCTGATTACACTGCAATTGCATCCCTACAATGTGGAAGGCTGTGGTAACTATTTGGGACATCAGTTTTCCTTCTGCCAACTTTCAGGAGCATTTTATAGGATTAATATTCAATAAAAACCCCTTAACATTAAAAAAATGCTTAGTCCCACAGTTGTTATTAAATTCTTTTCCTGCGCCATAATGCGGATGCTTTGATCTAAAGTCCTGCAGTTTCTGGAAGGAGCTTGCGTGATTACGATAATGTGCAGTGCTCTTTCTGCTATTCCTATAGGGAAAATAAACCCCACATTAGTTCCATATTAGTACCTGACTTGGAGAAGTTAAAAAGTGCCAGAAAAAGGTTAACCAGAGTCAAGTACACATAAGAGAGCTGTGATTATTAGTGTTAAGGGAGCCATTTGAAAAAAACATTTCTGCTTTTACAGAAGAATTTATTGGTGTCTTTGCTTCTGGCTGCTTTATGCATTTTAATAAAGCGGTAGCAGCAATCACAGGGTGTGGGAGTTGGTTATGCCTGTGTCGAAATGAAGAGTTTATCTGGGCGGTGCTGCCCCTGTCCCTGCTATGAGCTTTGCCCGGGCTCTTTATCTGCACTGGAGCTGGGATGGGGAGTTCAGGTAAGAGCCTGTGATCCAGCACTGTCCAGAAGTTCACATTCCTGAATGCAGACTCAGTTCAGGTTCTCTGACTTGCCAGCACATGAACGAGATCCATTTGGAGAGCCATTTAAATGAAGGCAATAATTGCTTTTGTGTGTTAAAAGTTACATGCAGCCTACAAGCAGCTTTTGCAATTTCCCTGCCAAATGTCTGGGATTATTTTGAAAACATACCCTATTGAAAACAGTCCCAGTCTGAGATATACCCATGCAATTAGGATAAAACTCGGGTGTCTGCCGAGTGCAACTGGGCCCAGAGAAACAGTTTTTGGTGGAGCAGATGCTAAAATGCTTTTTGTGCGTGGGGAAGGGTTTGTGCTCACCTGAGGCACCCGCTACTGGTCCCCATCAGAAATGGATACTGGGACAGATTAATCCAGGCTTTAATCCCATATTGCCATTTGTATGTACATTGCCTAAATATGAATATTCATCAAAAGAAACCTCAATATCTTAAAAAAACAGAAGGAGAGTATATTTCCCTCTGGTTTGCTGTAGGTGGGCAGCTAACATGCAGGGACTGTCCACTGCAGATTATCCCTCCTTGGAGCTGGGTCAGTGATTTAAGTTCCTTAGGAGACCCGGTGCCACAGGTAACACAGGGAAACTGTGTTTAGTTTGTACAATGGTTTGCTTAAAAAGACACGTCTGAAATGCTGGCAGTGAGGGCAAATGTAAATAGTCTGTGGCTTGCACACCATGTATTTGGAGAACCGTGGATGCATTCGGTACATGTGGAAGCCACATGAAGAGGCAGGTTTTTGTATTTAGAATGTTAGCTGTATTGGACTACTCTTACGGCTTTGCAATTAGTTTGGTTTTCCTTTAAGAAGGCATCGCTCTTGCTAGAGATTCACAGCCATGGATGTCCTGATCTCTAGCTGATCTTTTTGTGAATTTATTATAGTCTGCTTAGTCTGTGCAGGATGGTTTTTCCTCTATCCAGCCCCTTCTTTCTCTCCCTTTTCCCCTGCCTGTGTCATTTGCAGTCCATCTCAAAGTGTATCTGTGGAAATCATCAATTTTTCACAAAGTTTCCGTTGAATAGCAGCTGAACTCGAGAGACCCGTGATAATGGTTCTTTGCTATTGTTTAGCTGTGGAAGTTGTGCAATTTTTTAATTTCACCATGAAGACCTGCCATTTATTCGTGGAAAAACTGACATTGTTCATCCTTCACAACTACAATTTAATATGAATTAGGGGTGCCTCATGTGGGTCAGATTTTGCTCCATGTTCTATATTCTCTCTCTTTAAGTGTTTATCTTTCTAGAACTTTTTTAGTGTTTTCATGCACTGGTTCTGATTTCAGGATCCCGTTGTCTGTTGCCTGTAACGATGCTTCCTCGGTAGTGATATTTTTTCACATGTTGTGTAAAGGCCCCATTCATCCATTTGGGGAGAGCAGGAAAGTATTTGGCTTTGCGGGTCTGTAAGCCCATCCGCACTCCCACATCTGGAAAGGCTCACGCCGTCTGTCATGTTAGTGGACTGGGACAAGACTTCTGATGGAAACACTTTATTCTCAAAGCTGTGCTGGATAATGATAAATCCTTTGTGAAATGTGGATTTGCATTTAAGATTCTTTCCTGCTCCCATTGTCTGCAGGATGTTTTACTCAGCTTCATTTCCACTGTCCCGAGTCTAAACTCCTAATCCCCTCCTGAGATGCTTCAGCTTCTGCTGGTACTCCTCCATTGCGCCTTCGTTTTGGTGTTTTTCAGAGCCCAGTCTCTGTCTTGGCCCTCTTCCCTTCCCCTGGCATCCTCGCCAGTTTTCTCATATTCCCCACGACTGCTTTGCTTCAGGGTTGTCCCCCGCTGCGGTCCCCAGTCCCCCGCCTCTTGACCTGTTCCTGCTGATCACCAGAGCAGCTGCCATTGCAGATCCCATGCCAAAGGTGCTCTCGGCCCCGGGGCTGAACAGTGGCAGGAGAAATGGCAAAGGGCCCTAGGGGTTTGGTAGCTGCAGATCGTGGCCAGTCAGCCCAGTTCCCAGGAGCAGCTACGCCGCTGGCCCGCAGGAGGCTGGAGCCGTGATGCATTTCCAGTTCCGTGGTGCTCTGACACGGTCCCACGCAGCCGTGCCTGGAGTTGGCTGCACTGACACTCTGAGATGGGTGCACTTTGCTAGAGGAATGACATTTTCCAGAAGTGTAGTTACCAATAACTTGCTCTTAAACTGAGAAGGTAAATCAAGCAGAGAGCTGGGAGGGTTTGCCTTAGACAGGAGCTGTTCCGTTGTTTCAGATCTGTGAACGACGAAGTAACGAACGTGCTCTGGAGGCTGGCAGAGGAAAGGAGGAAGACGGCTGCTGTCCCTCTGGAGAGCGAGCGAGCAATTCAGGACGATCTTGGAAAGTCTGAGAAATGGTCAGAAGTTATGGAGTTGAGATTCCAATAAAAGACACCTAAATCTCTATACTTAGTTGTTTTCCCTTCCTAAATACAAACTGGAGAGAAGCTGGCTAGGCAGCAGAACTGCAAAAAATTTCAAGAGGTAACCACAAATTGATGGTGATCTGGCAGTGGGATGGTGTATATATTAGTGGCTTGGTGGTAGCGCCTTCTGGGATGTGTTATCTTATATATTACCTTGCACTGGTCAGGGCTTGCAAAGCCTCACATTTCAATTTCTGGTTGGAGCATCATACTTTGACAAAGAGAGAAGCAATGGAGGAAAACTAGAGAGCAGGGAAACAGACAGCCGTGTTTGTCTGGGGGGTGGCGGAGCAGGAGGGGTCTGTGCAAAGCCGGGGGGGTTGTGGGGTGGTGTGTGAGCTCTGAACTGCCTGGTGGCAGCCCGAGGAAAAGCTTTGGGAAGGGTGAAGCTGTTTGGTGTATCCCAGGCTGTTCAGTATATGAAGGCGATGTGATATATGAACCTCCTCCTTTTGTACCCGTTTTGAAGGCACATCATCACCCTGCCGAAGCTGATACCCTTTAGCTGGTGTTTTGTTACTCTCACTTTCTGACCATTGCACCCTTTTAAAAACATCTCTGAGGTATCTTTCTGCCGTTGCGCTTGCTGGCTCGGGCATTGCAATGTACTTCTTCAACCCTCTGCCCGTCACACGAACAAGCCAAGCCCTGGTCACAAAAAAGCAGCCCTCAAATCAAAGAGGGAAATAAAATGCTGGGTACTTAATGATGGGCTAGAGGCAGAACTTTTATTTCATGCTCTGTCCCTGCAATTTCCCCCTTTGTTTTACAGGGTATGACTTTACCAAAAATAGTCAAAGGAAGAAAATAAAGTTTAAAACTTCTGGGAACGAGCCAGGTTTTCCATGCTGAAAATCAATTATTGCCTGATATTTTGAAGTCAAGATCACCGCGCTCTGGCAACAGGCCACTTCACCCACGTTCACCTGCTTTGTACTTTATTCACAAGAGTCAAAGATCTGGTGAATAAAACTTTTTATTTCGAGAGAGTTTTAAGTTGCAAGGGAGTGCTGATTCTTATGGGCAGTACTGCTGGCAGAGGAAGGTGACTTCTTACCACAGTCTGTGTGTTTTTCAGGGTTACCGACAACAAACAAAATTATTATGAAATAAAATGATTGCTTTTGGAAAGAATTGCAAGGTGGCATAATTAGACAGTGGGCATTTTTAAGGCTACTTTACTATGCTGGAGCTGCAAAAGATGGAAGTAATTTATTTCCTCTTGGTAATGTTCCTTTCTGGTCTAGCAATTTATCAGAAATGTTAATCCAACAAGCAGTAAGTGTGTATATGGTGGGAGGAGGTAAGGCAAATGCAGGAAGGAGAGAGAGAAGGCATTTAAAATTGGCTTCGAAATATTGTACATCTCATTAAAAATGTAATCATGCATAAAATGAGATCAATGAAAATTTATCTAAAAGTGCAAGGAAAAGGCGTTTTCTGGTGTGATACTGGGTATAATAGTCTGGATTTTAATTTAGTCAGTTTGCAACAAAAAATCCCTCCAGGCTAAATAAAACAGTTTCCCTCCCAGTTATTATATGGACAGCTAATTTTCTGCACCTTTCCTTCTAATATTCAACCTTATCTCTTGCTGGATAGAGGTTTCAATATACTGCAGAGTTTGTTTTCTTTACGTTTTCTATTACTGCAATTTAATTTACATGATAAATGATGAGAGGTAGAAAGATGATAAAAAGAAGCAGAACATTTCTTTATTAATTTTGTTTAAATTAGTGTAACTTTTCACTGACTGTGCTTTTTACACAGAAAGCCTATGTAGAAATTATTTTAAGACTCTGTATTGCAGTTAGAAAAAATGTAATACTTGACAGTAAGCTCCCTGCCTCACATGCCAGGATGCGTGTTCTTGTTATCATACGTTTTCTTCCTGCTTTGCGCTGTGTCTGATGATACTTCTGGACTAGTTTGGTGAAATTGCCATCAGCTTCATTCCAGAATCTACAGGAATAGGAATAGTCCTATGGTTTTAGATGTATTTTAAACGTGCATTGCAGCATGCTGAATTTGTTGTCAGCTCCTCAAACCCCTTCCTAATGTTAGTTTTGCAGCCCTGGGGGGAGCACCAGGAAGAAGCCCCAGTGAGGATTTATTTTAAGTGTTCCTGGTTGCTAAGGTGGGAATCTGAAAGCATTTGACGGAGTTGGCTGTGTGCTTCCCTGCGCTGCCCTCCTGGCTCCTCTGCCAGCATCAGCCCAGCCGGCCACTGGGCGTGGGGCTGGACCTAGCACTACCCAGCTCCATGCCAGCTCCTGGCTGGTGACTTCCAGCTTTTGCAGGATTGCTTCTCAGCATCGGGAGAGTCTGAGCTTAGCTCTAGGAATGAAATGCTCGAAGGTGCTTAGGTGAAGCTGCTGCGTGTTCCTGGAGCTCAGTCCTCCGGAGTCAGGTTTGGGATTCAGTGGTAGTCATCCGTGATGAGCTGTGGATGCAGGTGTTGCTTCAGGGTTTATCTATCATTCTATCTTGAAATGGTGACTTGCGCATCCTTGACCCTCCTTACCTGCGCTCTGCTCACAGCTCGGGTTTGTTTCAACAGCACGACGATTTGATCAGCTTTATTCACATCTGTTAGTTCAAAATCCCCTCTTATCATGACGCGTCCTTTTCTTCCTGCTGTCACCCCACAAGTGCTTCATCTGGGACACTGCAGCCTGCCCCGCTGGCCCACTGAGATGGAGACGTTCCTTGTGTTTCAGTAGGCAGAACTGGCTTTAGTTATGAGCTTTAGGAGAAGAAATTTATTTGAAATTATTCTAGTGATTGGTTTTACGCTGGTTAATGTTCCAAAAGCTAAAGGGAATCTCTGCTGAGCCCCTGCAACTGAGGAGAAGCCAGAGCCTCTCTTTTCATGGGTTTTTTTCCTTTTCTTCAGAGGTGTATGTTAATTAAACAAAAAGCAGTTAAAGTTTTACAGGTCGAAGAATGCAGTAAAGTCTCCCTAAATATATGTGTAAGTTCTTGTTGCAATATTTCCAAAGTAAAAATTATGACAACGGCATGTTGTGATGCGAGGCCATACTGGTACGGTCGTGAGTCCTCTCGGTGCTACCCATCATAACCCCATCGCAGTGCACCGTCCCGCCCTCGGAGAACATGCGTCTGTGCATCTACATGGTTACAAGATAATTTTTATATGAGATATATAATACTGGGATTGCTTAACATATTCCACTGTATCTTTTCTTTTTTGTAAGCCTTAATTCTGTTGGTGTTTTCTGCAGACATTGTAAGGAGACAAGAAAAAGCACCAGCAATGGAGACTTGCCATAAATGTCCTTCTTACCCCTCTTCTTGGTCTCCCAAATGACATTTCATTGCAGTAGAGTTGAGTTATAAACTTTTGAAAATTGCCTTTTTCCCTCTCTGTGCTCTAAGAAAAATATAGGGAGCACAACAAAATAATAAATAAAAATTGTAACTCAAGACTGTGCTGCTGCCTCAGCAGCCTGCTGCACTGCCGGCTGTGTTTAAAAACAATCCTCTGTGCATATATATATTTTTTTTTTAAAGAAAAGGTGAAAAGGAGATTATTTAAGTTTCAAATTCCAAAAGCTGGAAAATGCTGAACTAAGTTTTCTTTGAAAACATATTCTTGTCTCCCAGAGCGCCTGCGGCGTGCTGCGGGCTCTGGCTGCAGCGTGGCGGGCAGGGCGGCCGTGCCTGCACACATCCCCGCACACGCACGCCGTGCGTCCCGCAGCAGGGAGCCTTGTCCCGTACCTGAAGCGGGCAGCACTGACTGCAGCCGCTGACCAAACATGATCTCAAAGAGCTGTGCATCTTTCCTTCTGCATTCCGCCCTGCCCTGTGCTCACTCATCCTCCACTTCTGCTAACTGTCCGGCCAGCTGGACCCTCCTGACTTGGGCGGCTGCATCTCGCCCTGCAGGCAGCCTTCAGCTTTATGAGAAATTTCTCAAAAAAGTCCCCTGGCGATCTTCTGAGGCGATGCTCGGCACATGCACCCTGGGCAGGAACAGAAACGCTGCGCAAGCAGCCAGGCTCCTTATGTCACTGACCCATCTCCTCTTGTGGTGCCTTTTTCCCCCTTTTTTCCTGTGATTCTCTCCTATCTGGGATATCATGGAATCACAGAATCATTGAGGTTGGAAAGGACCTCAAGGATCATCAAGTCCACCCACCAACCCACACCACCTAACCCACTAACCCATGTCCCCAAGCACCACATGGACACGTTTCCTGAACCCCTCCAGGGATGGTGTTCCTCTCTAGTTCCCTGAAAGTCTGTCTCCACTAAGATCAATGCTATTAATGGATATATTAAACGGGCATAATGTGGTAAATTAGGGCTTAATTTCATGTAGGTGCTTTATCTCCAGAGATGACCAAATGCTTTGCAAAAATAATGTATTGATCTACACGTGTAATATAACTGTGTGTGTGTTTGGACATCTACATTAAATAATTTATTTATATATATGAGGAACTTGTTGTCTTCCATGTTTCATCCCAAAGAGTAATCGGATCAACGTTTCAGCGGAGAAGCAGAAAGTGTGATCAGGTTTTATGTACTGTGTCAGAGGATGAATTCTGCATTACTTTTCACTTGTTGCTGCCTGCCGGGGGGATAAAAAGGCCAGTGGTGTTTGAACTGAAATAAGACAACTGTTTCTGTGCAAGGGAACAGTAAATATGTGGAGAGCTGCTGGAGCTCCGCACAAGTCTGCTTCCACAGCATCAGAGAGTTGTGCAGCAAACAGAAAAATGGGGAGGCAACACAGCAGCTTCAGGCACGCTGCTCCCGTTGAAGAGCAGTCGAGGTGTGCTGTCCCCAGCTGGCCAGGGCACGGTCCATGGGGGACTCTGCCAGTGTCCCCTGTCGTGCACGGCTCCAGCTGCCTTGTTAGCCTTCTGCCCATCCTGAAATCTTCTGTAAGCATTCCTAGAGTCTCTCCTAGTTTCTTCTGTTGTGTGTCTTCCAAAGGCATCGTTATCCATAAGCCTGCTAATATCAAACCTCCTCATTTCACAGTTGAGATGAATGCCACGGCCATTAGGCAGTATGTTACTCTGTGTTCTCCACATAACGGTTCGATGCGATCCATCTGGTTGGATGTTTGTGTTATGATGTCTTCCCCTTTATCTTATGTGCACAGAACTAAACATGCTCCAATTTGCTCTCTCTGATTTTCGCTGACAACGCTACCAGGCTGCTGACTTCCTTAATTTTATTTGGCCACTCAAAGTTGGTGCATTTTTTGACTTGCCGTACTTTCATACACCAGCCTGTGGGCTGTGATGTGTCAAATAACCTTTTAAAATCCAAACAGATTATGTCCCATGTTTTCTTCCTGCCTGGAGTCTGTGTTACCTCTTTAAAAAATTCCAGCAGATTTGTCAAACAAGATTTACCCTTTATGAGACTGCTGGCTACTTTTTATATCAGCTCACGTTTCTCCAGATGTTTTGTGATCTCATCACTTATTAATGCCTCCGTGACTCTGTCTTCTGCTGAAGTTACACAGTTATTACTGGTTCATGTGGCTCCGAATGCATTGTCTCTTTCTTCCTTATTAGACTGCATCTGATGACACAAATATGCTCAGGATGTGTTTGGAGCTTGATGGAAAGATTCTATTTTTGGTCTCAAATTTCAGGGATTTAGAAGTACCTCAGTTTTCTTAATCTATTACTTTATTAGTTTTATTTAATAATCTTGTCCAAAAGGAGTTGGGATATTTCCAGTAGCATATGAGTGGAAAGTCCCGGCCATGAAGATCCCTCACCGTTCCTATCTGTCCTTGTTTAATAATCTCCCATGCAAACATAATTTCAGCTCCTGCAGTTACAGACTTTTTTTTTTTTTTCTCTTCTAGGCTGAGTGGGTTTTTACTCCTACCTTCTGACTCGTAAAGCAATTGCCACAGGACTGTGACTGACTCAGGGTGCTTCTTGCAACGCAGAGGAGAAAGGAGTCTCTCTAGATCACCAAAGGTAAAGAAGCTGCCTTCAAAAACACCTTGTTGTTGGCTGCCAGCAGGCAATGCTAACTAGGGCACTAACTTTTCTTGTTTTTTTCATGGAGCCACTGGAAACAACAGTAACTTGATTTTTGCTGTTCTTGTGCTCTTGAAAATGTTTAATTTCACTTCATGCTCTGAAACAGTATTCTAGAAATTAACACCATTTGCGCCTTCCCTATGTACAGTCAGGATATGGCGTGTGTAAACAGATACACCCAACTGGGGAGCCCATGAGAAGGTGGCATAACATATCAACTTGATTTTCCTCCTTCAAAAGAAATAAAAGTTTATGGGAGAGCATGAGAACTTTTTCCAAAGTTGTCCCTGCTTTGGGACTGTTGGAGTGGCTGAGAATGGAGGTATGTCCGTCCATGCTGCAAAATTTTATGGGAAAGTTGTAAGCTCCATGAAGCGCATGGAATTTGGATCGGATACAAGTCAGCCTCTCCATTACATGTCTACGGCTCTCTGCATATTTGTGATTATCCTTATGAATAATGTACGCTACTGCTTTCAGATAGGAGAGGCTTCGAGAAGGAGTTAGGGAACATGTCTGAGTGCTGATAATGAACTCACAGTAAGAAAAGATAAAGCAATTTGTCAACAGATGGAGAAGGGCATTCTCCCGTAGAGCCAATAAAGTTTCTGAGTAAAGGAGCAAGAAGTTTTAGGTTGTTTTTTTTTTTTTTTATTGTGGTCACCACTTCTAGAACAATGCTCTTTTTTTATGCAAGTTGCATGACTGGTGAGGAAGAAGTCAGTTATTTATTGTGGCTTAAAAACAGTAGCTCTTATTTTGAAACACTTGTGTCTGTGAAAGTGGACTTTTTTGTCGTGGCAGTGACTCTTGAATCACTTGGAGACTGCTGTTGGACTTTGTTTTTAAGTATTCTGTAAAAATTTAGCATTTTGGTTCCCAGAATGAGAAGAATTCTTCCTCCTCCTTTCCAAGGAAGTAAATTCTTTACATATGCTCCTCCAGTTTCTCTGGCTGGGAAATCCAGCAGGAGGTAAAGATGCTGGAAGCCATTTAAATGCTTCAGTGGGTAAGATGTTTACATTTTACGAGCCTGAATCAGAAGGGTCTGTTGTATGGAGGCATTCTGATAAACTCATCTAGGTCACCTGAGAAAATTGTGCTTAAAATTCACCCATCAGCTTGTTTTCTCTGGTGGGGCACTGCAGGTCGTTCTTCGGGGAGGTAATGCCCGTCTTCAGAGCAGTTACTCCTGCACCCTGAAATAAAAAGAATTCTTCAAACAATTAGTATAAAAGGAGAGCACAGTGGGAGGTTTTAATCTTTTCTTTGTCCTATTGGAATATTTTTAAGGGACTGCTGTAAAGAATTGCTAGTATTACATTGCAATGATAAATGGGATATATGGCTGTAGTCACTTCCCCTACTGCTATATGTAAAGTGTGTGTGTGTATATACATATATACACACACACTGCTCATTACTAGCTGTTCAGGGCAGAAAATAACTGTAGAAGCTGAAGAAACCATCTCAGCAGCCTGGTAAAGCATTTCCATTGATTTTCTCATGCGTGTGGTAGATGCTGATGGTGCCTGGGCATCGGTGGTTACGTTTAGTGTTCTCATTCTCCTGTACCTGTTGGGAAGACTGCTGATCTAACTGCTGAACTTGTGGTAAAATTTTTATTTGGTGGATACTCGGAATAATTTGGTTCAGGCTAGACTGTGAGATGCCAAATACTGTCCAGTGTGAGTGCCGCTGTTTATCTGAAGGAAGGTAATGTGTTGTGTAGAAATGCTTCTTCATCACCAACCATCTCTGCATCTGGTGGGGAGAAGGACTTGGCGTTTGGTTGAAGACCTCCATACCGGTGGTCCAGACCCTGGGTTATCTCTCCCGGAGTGTATGTCCGTGTGGGACAAGACTGTTTGGTGCCTCTAGGCTGCCAAATCAGCCCGTTTCTCCTGCTGTAGCAATCATGTGGCAAGGGAAGGGGAGGGAGGGGGAAGGTTAGCTTCTAGTTCTGATTCATCACTTTTATTGAACTTAAATTCTTTTGTTTTAATGCACACTTGATTGAGCCAGCATTTATTGAAACAGTTATGGTTTGTAGGAAAAAACAGACAGTTGAAGAAAGAACAAATGAATCTAATGTAAATCAAATACTTAACGCTTTTATAGAAACTACAAAGCCTTAAATGTGTATTCTTAATGGTAATTTTGCAAAACTCCACGAGGCATCTTCAAATGGAGGTGTGACAGTGATTGTTTCAGTCTGGAGATGGCTTTCCTTTCACATGCTAATCATCTGCTCGTGGTGATATTTCTCTGTGTAGTTGCAGTCAGCGAATTGAATAATTTATGGAATGAATTTTGTTGTAAATTTATTGTGTCACAAGCAGGTTGTAATTTCACTAACAGTACACTTAAGTTATTAAGTAAAAAAAATAATGTGGCTGATAGGATTGTGCATTTGGAGGTTCTCTTGCTCCCTCCCCAACTAGTTCTCATCTTGTATATTTTCAAACAGAGTATTTACCTAATTTTTATTCAGAATCTGATCTGAGAAAGAGAGAGAGGACATTAACATAAATGGGTTTGCATTTGCACACTGTTGTTGAATCTGGTAGTCGTAAACAAATTACAGGAGTTTTTATATAGACAGAAATAGCATTAAAATGGCATAGCTTCGTTGCAGTGCTGCCTTCGTTCCCTATTTGTTTCTGAGTAATTGTCCTTAGCTTACAAGTGATGAAGTGTTGAAGTTACAGGCAAATCCGCAGAGAGAAGTGGAGCCTCTTGCTTCTCCCCCAGATTTGCTCTTAAGAGAACTGGGAGTCATTGCTCAAAAGTTATTTCTGGCTTGAGAAGTACAGCTGGCACGGGGAAGGGACGCGCATCCCTGCACCCGCTGGTGAGGGCTTGGACCAGCAGTGGCTGGGGGGTGTCTGGCCAAGCCTGTACGGTAACAGGGAAGGGTTTGGCTGCCCTCATTTCAGTCTTTCCATATTTCCTGATGCCAGAAATGCCCATATTTCCTGGGGCCTGCACTGGAATTTTCTGTCTTCGCTTCACCTGCACACTGCAGTGAGTGTGGTGTTTGTTTGGAGGCTCGTTAAACAAGCAATGGTCTTGCACGTCGCGGTGTTCTCAGAGTTAGAACACACAGAAATAATGGGTATGGGAAGCCTTCATCAATGTCTCTCTTTGCTGCTGTGTCCTGCTTATTTCCCAGAACTTTTGGTTTTTGGCTTTCCTTCACGAGCTCTTCTCAGTGTTTTGCCAGAACAGCGAGGATCTTGAGGTCCTGTGTTTGCACATCGGTTGTGGAGTTTGTTTCTCAGCTTCTCAGGTGAAGCCTTGGTTGGTGTTTGCAGGAATTCCATGATTTTTCCTGTTGTCTGGTACTTCTGAGCCTCTGTGGAAGGCCTGCAGAGGTTTATTGGTGCAACTTCTGGAGAGGTTTTTCTACAACCTCAAAATGGTCCTCTTATAATTTTCAAACAGCTGTTGAAATCGAGTCTAGTTGGCAGTTTTTAGCCTCAGGGCATGGGCATTTGGGTGAGGGCCTGCCTTCACATTGGTTTGTATCCGCTTATACGTGCAGGGTTTGCATGACCGTAGCTAGCTTAAAAGCCTGCCTGTCCCCTTCCAGGTATTTTATTTTGCTCAGCCTCCTCTCTCTGCTCTGCCATCCCTTGGAGATACTGAAATGAGTTAACTGTGCCATTGCATTTCTTACGTCTGTTTTCGCTTGCAGTAAGGGAGGGTGCCAGCCCAATTCGGGGGCTGCCGAATGGCCAGGGACCGCTCCTGCATCCTGGTCTGTCCAGCGGGACTCTGGCAGCCAGAAGGATCATGGAGCTGGAGCTTGTTGTGATATGTAAATACCATGAAAGGCAGAAGTGTTGTGATTGTTTATGTAATTGTTTAAATATGCTGATGTTTGTACACATAATTACACAGAATAAACACATTTAATTACTTAAATGAGCTAAATATTTCTGCATCTTAGTCTAAAATTGCAATCAAAAGTTCTCAGTGGGTGGCAGATTTAGAGATGACTTTTTTTCCTCTGGTGGATGCATTTAAGCATTTACTCTTTTCTGTTAGGAGTGGCGGTGACGTAGGGCACAAAATCCAGAGGAGCACGACAGCGCATTTCAAAAGTATCCAAAGAATAGGTTCCTCTGGCTCACCCTGGGTTTGATGATGTTCTTGAAACCAGCTATATCGCAGGTGCAATGAACGAGTGCACTGCTCTCCTCAGGGAAACTGTAGATGCTGATGGCATGTGATGAGTGGGTAATATTTTATTTGCATTTTGTAGTGGGCACATGAACACAGGGGAGCAGTGACCTGGCGCGGCCAGTGCTGGGCTGGAGAGTGGGACTGGGCGCGTCCGCAGCAGCTGTGCCGGGAAAGCCATGCAGCCCCTCATCTTCAGCTTTGACCACGCGTGTGGGTTAGAAGTTACACAAATAAATCTCTCTTTTTAAAGCACTCCTCACACTGTCAAATACTGGACTAGTTGATTAAATTACAATGGATTTGTCACAATAATGTTTCAGGACTAAAGACTTCATTGAAATCTCCTGTATGGACTTTGGTTTCATTAGGTTGCCTCTCTCCAGCTACTTTTGCCTGCTACTGTAAATTGCAGTGAAAACTGAGAAAGCATTTCTACGTTTCATTTCTCAGATGAAATTCCTCTTAGAAGCACTGTATTGTAATTATGGTTGTGCGTGTTAAATTTTTAATTTGATTTTCATTTGTCTATTCAATTGATATAATTGATGTGCATCCTTCCTCCCTCGGGATACGGGCTAATAACTAACCTCGGAATGAAGGAATGATAAAAGGATACCACACTAGGGTTTAAGGGACCGTTTATAATATATGTTTTTAACTGCAGCCTTATTTTTTGTCCTTTGTAGCCTATGGCATTTTGTACTTCCAAAGCCTTAATAGGCATTAAAAACATTAATTATTTTAACTTCAGTGAAAAGAAGTATTCATACTGCACCTACAAGGAGGCTAATTATATTATTGTTTGTGAATATCTTAGAAAACAAGAGACAAAATAAGTTTTATAAATAGAATCAATTTCTGAACAGGTGGTACTTGGTTGCTTTTGTTTTTGCACTTGGTCAAACTGCAGAGGGGACTTGCCAAAAGAGTAATACTTTTAATCTACAAAAGATGATGCAAGTGGGTAAAATAAATATTTAGATAACATCAAGGCATTTGCCTAACTGTGGAGGATCATCAGGTAATGCTGGAGCAGGATAAAGTGCGGAGGTATCTGGGTGTCCTGGTTTCGGCTGGGACAGAGACCCCACGGGGCTAGGGTGAAATACTCTGCAGATTCATTCTCGCTGCCTGTTTCTCTGAAGTGAAATAGGTGCTTTCCATGGTAGTGCATTACGGATAATCACCCGTACACACCACAGCCCAAAGTCAAATTTCCTGCTGGAGCTGGAAGGTCAAGCTGTTTTGCCAGCTCCAGACCCAAGGAGAGTCAGAGAGTTATTAGTACTGGGACGATGAAAATGGCAGAGAGACTGTCCTCTGCTGCACATCAGCTTAGGGACATCCTCTGCCGTGACCAGCTTCTCCCCACTCCTGCTCTTTGCCAAAAACCTGCTGCGTGGGGACCTCGCGGCTGCCCCTTGCACCCTGGCAGGACACATCACTTTCCACAATCCCTTTTGGTCCCTGCTGGCTTGGCGGGGCTTTGGCTGAGAGCTGGTGTGCAGCACTTTATAAAGATGCATTTCTTCTGGGACACCAGTGTGCAAATCTCGCTGGAGTTCACGCTGAGCCCTGGCCAAGCCTGAAGTTTATTGTAGCGGAGAGAAATGCTTTCTTCTGGGTTAGGAAGCTGGAAATGGAGTGATTAAATGAGCCAGCAGTAAGTGCAGAATTAGCACATGGCTCAGTCCACTCTCTTCTGGATGACGCTGGAGGTCTCGGAGGAATAGCGGGGCCGGGAGGACCAGGAGAAGAGTACCAGCCCTGGCTGTTTTCTCACCTTCCCTTTTTGCTCAGGGAGAGAGGGCCCTGGAGTACTTTCTAGTCAAATGCTTCAGCAAAACAAAAAAGCCTTGGTGTTGGAATAACTGCAACACTCCCAAATACATAAAATAAACATCCCAAGACACACAAATCTTACACTTCAGAACGTCACCAAGCTATCAGCTGCTTGAAACGGGATAGAAAATTTGCCTTGGTAAGTTATCCAGTGCTGGGCTGGTGTGGGCTCTCCTGAGGCTGTCTCTGGAGCACCTGATGCTGAAGGCACGGAGGCTTGCCCCTGTCCTCTGCAGGAAACCATGGGTCAGCAAATGAGCTCAGTGTCCTACAGCTGAACACAACCTTTCCTTGGTGTTGTGCCTGTTCAGTTAACTGGTAATACCCGATAAACTCCTCCCGGGTCACATATTAAATGGGCCAGCTTGTCCTGCGTTTCATCATGGTGCTATTCACGTTCCTTCCACGTGCGGATGAAGGTTAAAGAGGGTCTGTTAAGAGTAGACGTCTGTGTCCGCTGTGCAGTGAAGGGTAAGGAGCTCCAGGGACTGTTTCTAAAATGCTTCTGCTGGATATGGAAATGGAAACTATTGCACTGGTAACCCACGGCTCTTTAGGGAGCTGATTGGTAACAAATGACAGCGTTTTCTGTGTCTGCTAGGAAAGTTAGAGGATGGCAACGTCCTATATTTCATTGGCTGATGAGTAGAGAGCTGCTTAAGACCCAAAAATGAGGATTTAGTTGATTAGACATAACCTTCACATTTATTGAACTATTCCCAACAATTCAAAAGCAGACCTTGCCTGCGTGTTGGAAATAGTGAAAGCTCTTGACGACAGCGAGAAATGTGTGCAAACTTCTTGGACTGCTCCCCATCCCGGCTCTCACTCTTTGGCCATATCAACAAAGGCTGAACAGTTTGCATTTAGAATTGCACGTGCACTCTTCACAGAAGCTAGGATCAACAGCTCTGCTGCCTTTGGAAATAGTGTCAGTGGTCATGGCCTGTTCTTGTGGGAGAAAATTCAGTTTGCTGTGGGAATGTCAGCTCTGAAGTTCTTGATGTATGTATAAAGCCAAACTTTAAAGACGTATGACTAGAATGACATAGCCTCCTTAAAAATGGATGTAATGTACAGTGTAATCCTGGACAGTCTGCATCACGGTATGAAAACTGCAAAGCCAGAGCTGGGTGGTTCATAAGCCGTGAAGAGCTTCAGCAGCATAAACAGCGTGAGATGAATGAGCCACATTGCTGGGGACGCCACTCCAGCACCCAAATTGAATCAGAGACTCTGGGATTTAAAAATAATGTGGCTTTCTGCTGAGGTAAAGCAGACTCCGCTTTGTTCTGCCAGCTCTAATCCCAGTTGCAGTTTTCAAGGAAAGATTTCAGCCAAAAGCAACAAATACATAAATCATTGGCAGCATCCATCCTTGCCACAAGGAGGGGACATATTCATCATCCATGGGTGGTCTTGCACCCAAGTGCTCATTGGGCTTCTACCTGCTCTACACGTGCAGCGAGAGGATGTGACGTCCTTGGAGGCAGATGGGAACTGGGTTTGTTCGTTTGCTGTTGACCTGCATGTGCACTGGCTTTTAGATCAGGCTTTCCTCAGCCTTTAGTGCAGGTTGGACCCACCAGTCAGCAATACCGTTGCTCATCTTTATGTCGCTGGTAACTCTAGACAGGTACGAATCTGTGTGAGCAGAAATGAACAGTTGAAGAGCTGACGCTGCAGAAAACAAGGGTTGTGCCAAGACTGTTGGGATTTTTTGTGCCGGTTCACGCTCATCCCTGTCTGTAATGGTTGTTACCTCTTCTGGGGGAAAACCCAAGAACCTCAGAGGACACTAGTGCTGTGTAATCTCTCCCCAGAATGTGTATCTTATTTTGCTCTCTGGTAGCTAAAGACTGACATAAACCCTAGGGTACAAAGTTTAATATCCTTTCTAAACTTATTATAATTAATTAGGAAATCCTGTTGTTTTTAATCTCGTTGTGTTTGTGTCTGCAGTGACTCCCTGTGGGACAGTCCAAGAGCGTGCTTTATGAAATCGTGTTTTGTTTTGACCCTGTTCATCTACAATATTGTCAAGTCTACACAGTTTTCTTTTTGCCTCTAGTATACATTTCCTTCTACTGATTAACATTGATTTTCATTTCCAATCATGTTGCCAATTCCCCTGCTTTCCTCACTATCCTCTCTTGTGCTAATTGCCCTCAAACTTTTATCTTTTCTACCAAATGTATTAGAGAGCATGAACCTACCTTGTGATAAGGATGACTTGGCCAGGGTACACGCAAAGCTTTCCAACTATTGGAGTGCTGAGAGATGGGCACGGATTTAGGGATGCTTTGAAATCTCCTGTTTCAGGGTTTTATAGAGCAGGTTGTGCTTGTTCCTGCTTTAATCCAGGGTTTTTGCTCAGAGAGCTCCCAGAGCTCTTTTGATTTCAGAAATTTCTCCCAGTGTCTCAAAACCAGGCAAGGTGGTACGAGAGAGGCTCCGTCCCGCCTGGTCTCCCCAGCAGGTGATGAGGTGGGAAGCGCTGGGGAGCAGCAGCGAGGGGAGGGCTGTGGAAACCAAGAGAAGCAGCGAATGTCCGACGTGATGGAGAAGAGGGAGCACTTGACCTGTTCTGAAGCCCTGTTGCTTTGCAAATTCGCGGTTCATTTTCTTCTTGCTTTAATGCCAATCTCTTTCCAGCCTTTGCAGCTTTGCTCTCCATTTCACCCAGCATTCGCGCAGTCTGGGCTGGTTTCTGTGTTTCGGATGGTTTTCTAAGGGACGTTCCTTGACTAAGTTGAAGTTCTCCCCAGCATTAAAGAACATCCTAACGTGATAGTCTGAAATCTGTCTTCTGACTTGCTGGTGCCTTTTGTAGGACACACTGCTGTGTTTTGTGCTGGACATGCAGTATATAACCTGTTATACACCGGACACCTTGTATGTAGATTTTTGATTTCTTAGCCTTTTAAAAAACTTCTAAAATAATAAACAATACATTAAAGACTTCATTATACTGTGAAATTAAATTACTGCCAAGCAAAACTTCTAAATATCTCTGAGATAATTTCTAGATTACTCTTATTTTGCCTTACGGTAGTTTATTATGATTTTTGTTATTTATTGATGTTGCAGGTGAGGTAGGAGGTGAGTCTGGCTCACAGGCAGGGAAATGGTTCAGATGCAGACCAGTAAATGAAATGTAATTTAGCAGTTGTGGCAATCCAGCTGGGAGCTAGGAAAGGAGGGGGGGAGCGTGGCACAACCCCGGGGGGAAGCGGGCATTTGGGAGGCTCCCTCAACACACCAGAGAGGGACAGAGGCTTCCTGACAAACCTCAGATCTTCTTGGTGAGTCAACAACGTTAAGAAATGTATCGCTGTGCCTGCTGACAGAAAATCACTGCACACCCGGGGAATTTCCCTGGCGGGCTGCAGTAAAGGGTATTGGCAGTGGCCCTTGGAGACACCGGTGGGATGGCTTGGCAAAGCACAGGATGGCCACAGCACGCACCTTCTCAATGGACTCAGGACAAGTCTGCAGTGTCAAGCAGCTGGACTTGGCCACTTTCACCTGAAAAATTCCCCTCTCTGTGTTGTCAAAGATTGGGCTTTTTGCGTGACTTCCCCTCTGTGGTACGTGGTGGCTTCTTATCCATCCTGACAATATAACTGGTGAAAAACGGGTATTTCTGACCATAACACTGAGCAACTTCAGGCTCTATAGATTAAATCTCACATCTTGAAGTGCACCCAAAAGCTGACAGCCAAAGCAGCGCAGAAAGCAATAGGAGTTAATAATACATCCGAGTCTCCTGCCACCTCCTAAGGCTTTTTTCTTCAATATTATTCAAAATTTAGGCACCTTTCATATTAATTAAATGGTAACTTTCTGTATCCCACGATCAAACTATCCAATAATGCTTGCTCAGAGCAATCAGAAATGACAAAAATAAAGTACTAATATAATTTTATTATGAATGATTTGATCCCTGGGGTTTCTATCATATTAAACAAAGAAACAAATTAACCAGTGACTGAATTAAGTGGAAGAACTTGCATCATGTCGAGGCAATAGATTTTTTCATAGTTAAGCTGCCAGCTACTTTTGTGCTTCAAGTCCAGTTTCCAAGTTTCCCCATGAATTTCTTAGAAATAATCCTGCTGCCTTGTATCATTGCATATGTCAGCATGTAGCTATATTTTTTTCATATGTAGTAAAGAAGATCAGAAGAGGAATTTTGAATGCATAGATCTGCATTTCCGGATCTACTGAATCCATGATTACTGGTGGCTTGGGCAGGTCTGTGAGATTCTGAAATCAGGACTGGGCAGGAGCATCTCTGAACGCAGGGATGAAAAAAAAAAAGTGTTTTCTGTATCATTTGTCTTAAGACTTTGTGGCAATCGCGTGCTGTTAAGCTTTTGACACCCACCCCTTCCTTAAAACACCGGTGCATGACTCTGGTCGGTGCAGAGGCGTGCGAGGGGGGGGCCCTGTGCAGAGCAGGAGCTACCCAGAGCGTCCCAGCCTCTGCTGTCGTGAATATAGAGTATTTACCGACAAAGTGCCAAGCGCGTGATGAGCACTTTCCTGGCTAAGACAATATTGATAAAGAATCCAGGAATCTGCAATGGAATTAAGGTTTTAATTGCATTCCTGCCCCCAAAAGCTTGATTTCACTGTAAGATCAATAACACGTTAAAAACCAAGTACAGTAAAATTATGTGTATAATGTACTTAAAAATCTGTAGGCAGTGCATTACCGCTTTGTTATTTACTTTGTTCTGTCTCGATTGGATGTGGTGCCGCAGTCCCCCCGGCAGCGGCTGGCAGCAGTCCTGGCTCGGTAACGGGGACGTGGCAGCCATGAAGTCTCCTGCGTCCTCGTGAGCTGCAGCCCAAGTCCTGTTCAGAGTCGGTGGTTGTTAATTAACGTCTTCACTTTGGGGCTGTAACGGGCAGGTCTGGCACAGGCGCATGTGCAGGAAGCTCTCGGATGGGCTGTTTGCCAAAACTGCTGTGGTTTGTCTGCATTTGGGATCGGGGCATGGTGTAGGAGTCAAACCCTTCCCACTCCGCGTGGAGCCTCCCTCCACCCTGCGCCCGCCCGGCCATGCCGCAGAAGGGCTTCAGTCCTCTTGGCAGCGATGCTCCCACCTGCTGCACCCCAGGGGTGAGTGGCAGGGAACAGTATTAGGTTCCTCAGCTCTTCATGCTGCATCTCACCCTAGTATGCTGTATCAGGTGACTTCAGTTACATATCTCTCTAAAAAATATATTATTATAACAGAGAGATTAATCAAAATTGGGGTAAGCGAAAGCATGCGCGTTCTGGTCAGCCTCTGGTTTCAGCAACTGGTAAATAATGGCCAGCCTCTTGCTCCTCAACATCTGGATGAGGATGCTGAAAGAATTAAATTTTGTGCCTGAAAAATGACATATTGAGTAGGAGCTCTGCTTTCATCTCTGTGATCGTGTTTTTAGGAGAATACGCGCAGAGTCTCAGCGTTAACATTCTTTAACTGCTCCTCAAATTACTAATGCTTCACGTTGCTTTAATCCATTCTGCTGTAATAGCTTTATTAGATTAAACTCCCTGCTGAGCGAGTGAGGAACAGTGGGATTATCACACTTCCCTTTGAACAGCCAGTAAAGACAAAATAAATGGTTAACAAAATAGAACAAATTCAGTTTGCAGGTGATCTGCAGTTCTCAGCCTCACGGACTGCGGATAGGCTCCGAGCATCCCTATTATTCCTTGCTTGAAAAATGCCTTTTTAGCAGCCAGAAGAAATTCCCGAGGTAAAAAAGAAGTCCTAATGGAATAAAAGTTCCTCTTTCCCCTTTAGGTGTGTTGCTAATTGCATCGTGCTGACTGCAGGGACAGCGTGAGGAAAACCTGAAACTTTATTTTTTAAAAATGGGGTTTTTTAGCTTCACTTTTGACAAAGCCGTAGGTACACCAGTAACAGCCTTTATCCATTGTCTCCCAGAGTGGTAATTCCTAATAACTGATTTTTTTTTTTTTTAAGCAAATCTAATTAACTATTTGAAGTATTTTGTCAAGAGGCTCACGGTTACTATACACAAGCAGTGGGTGGCTCTTCTAGAGTCTCTTAAAAACTCAGTTTCTTCTCAGCATTCTTAAAATCCTCGTCTGCTGGAGCAATTTGAATTTTGTTATTAGTGACTGCTGGAAATCATAATTCAATAAAGACTAACTCATTTAAAAATGCTTCATGCTGAGCGTGCATTAGGTAACTTGGGAAACTTAGGAGACACAGAAAAACATATACTAATATTCAGGTCTACACAGGAAATTGGTATGGCACTGAGCAGTTTGAAGGAGGCTTTTTGTATTTTTTTAAGAAGCTGCAGAAAGGTTGGAAGGAATGCAGGTTTTTTTCTAGTAAATGTATTCCTTCCCTCTCCCCAGCATTTCTTTCCTAACGCGCTGGCATCTGTCCAAAGGAATTAAAACCCCCACATACTAGGGGATAGTGAAAATACACATGACAAACATTTCTATAATAATTTCATAGATAAGTAAGAAAGCCATCATGTTTCTTTCCTAAACTCCTTGTATGTCCCTTATTACTTGTCTCGAATGAGTTTGGAAGTTTTAAGTATCTCTCCTGCCCCATCTCTCCTGTTCCCTTTATGGCAATAATATTACAGTCACAGAATATATAGTCTTGCCATAGGGGAATGGGCCTCCTGCTTGGTTTTTAAGCCACATCTGCAGCTGCAGCTGGAACAGGCTTTGAAAAATATCGGTATTATGAAAGGATGTCATTTTCTAACAATGAATTCTCCTTCAGAGGCTGCTGCGCCATTTCATTCCTGCCCAGTGCTGTCCGGCAGCTGTCTCCTCTGCAGTTCATTTGCTGCTCGAGTTCACCCTAGGAAATACACAGGGGTATTTTTTCCCAATTTCTTTCCCCAGAAGTTGTTTCATCTTTAGAATCACAACATTTCCTGCCAACATCAGAGGTTTCCATTCTTGTCTCCTCTCTCCCTTGTTCTTTCTAGCCATTTTCAGACTTATATAGCCCTTCTGTTTCTTACCATCTCTCCCTTTCATCCCCTGGTCCTCTCGCGGTGCCTCCCTCGTTTCAATTCTCCACTTAGCTGGGGTTCAGAAAACAATTGCTGTCTTCCACCTGTTTTTCCTCCTTTGTTGCTCTGCGGTTTGATTTTTGCCTCTTTTGTCTGCTTTCCCCTTCTTGGGTTTTTCCTTTTTTCCCCTCACCCTCTTTTTAAAATCTGAGAAAATGATCAATATTATCCCCCCCCGTTTGATAAGATAATACTGGACTAATGCGGTGGAGATGGATTTGTTGTCACTGCAGAGAGGGAGGAGAAGGGGTAAGGGAGGCCAGGCGTGGCAAAGGGCACCGTGCACATCGCAGGCTCCGGCAGCGCAGGCAGGGATGTGCACCGGCAGCTCCCTCTGCGGTCAATACGCTCTGACTCAGGGTGGACGAGCCTGAATGTATGTAATTCCGTGGATAAAAAACTGGGACAAAGGCCTGGGTTCTTTGCCCAGGCAGAATGCCCGTGGAAACAAGTTGGTGTACGTCAGAGCGGAGAGGCCAGTTTTAGGTTGTTTACCCAGGAGATAATTTAGGAAAGCCTGACACACAGGAATGTACTTCTGCTCAGCTTTATGCCACGGCTTGGTTGTATTTTCTAGACTTTATCCCTGTGATCTGTTTGTTCACTTTGCAGCAAAACAGCGTCTCCCCCTCGATGCGGGATCGTTCGCCGCAGGGAATTAGTGCTGTGCTGCAGCTACCAGCCTTTGAACCGTGCCCCCGAGTGGAACAGGCAGGAGGGACCCCCAGCCGGGGCCCTGGTTTGGGTGGGTGCTGCATCCACACTGAAAGCCATTTTTAGGGGAGGTCGGGTTTTTAAAAAATTCTTTCTTCCTAATATTGATGATGTGAGAAAAGCAGGTTAAATTTATTGGGGAGGGAGTCGAAACTTCCCCCCATTCTGCCCACCTGTTCGGGGTTTCTGCTGCCTTTCATTTTCTGAAGTGTTACATATGGATTACATATGTCTTTCTGCTGCAGCTCTGCGGCTGAAAAAACCCCAACAACCACAAGGAAATCAATAAACACCTGTTATTCCCCGATCCGCAGTTACTTGGGCTCCAAAGTGCCTGCAGGCAAAGTTAAACCCCAACCCCCGGTAAGTCTATCTGCCTTCACAGCCGCCTTCTTGCCGGCACGACGGGGAGCCGCGTTGGTTATTTATTTTATTTTTTTATATATATTTCGTTCTGTTTCATCTCGGTTTATCCCGGAGGGGACCCTCCCCGCAGCCCCGGCGCGGCTCCCGCAGCGTTCCCGGGCCGAGGTTGCCCCCTGCTGCTCTCCTGCCGTGAGCACGGGGCGGGCTGGCAGCCGGGACCGGGACCGGGGCCGCCCTGGCACGGGCTGGGCTGGGCTGGGGGGGACCTGCCGGCACCGGGTGGTCCGAAAGCCTGTGGGTGCGGCAGCAGGCAGCGGGGAGATGGGCTGGTGTAACGCGGTTATTTGAAAATAAATAAGTGGTGAACGCGTTAAGTGCGGCTCCTTTTCTCCAGGAAGGAAAATCCATATAGGAAAAATACTTCTGAGCAGTTAGGGATTGAGGAACGAGCAGTGAGAGGGATGCGTGCAGTGGGGGATTGCCAGCAGGTGTGTCGGTTTTACCAGAAGTTTTTCAATTTTCTATCTGTATTTGCTAAGGCTTGATCGAAGACCTGAAGTTTTGTGAATACGTGTTCATTTAATACAAATGTCTTACTCTTATGAGTTGGTTTGAGACTTCATTTACCTTTGCTAACTGTAGTAAATGGTTAGTGCACTCAGCATACAACTTTTATTTCTTCAGCCTCTATCTGGTTCAGCTCTACAGCGAAGCTTTAGCACTTTTCCCTCTTGCCAAAGGATATCCCAGAAGCGTCCGGTTCCTTACTCTCTGTTGATAGAAAAGAGGGGCAAGGGCAAGACTGGGCTTGCAAAGCTCTGGAAGATGCTGACAAGTTTTAGCCCAGAAGGAACCAGACCCATGCAAATCCCATGGGATTTCTATCCTGGTGCGTTAGAAGTACAGGCTGATGGGAGGATGCATAATAGCGCGTTGTTGGAGGCGGGTGCTTTGTTCCGGCTCTTTAAAAGCCGTCCTTGCTGAGGATGGGAGCACATTGTGTCACAATTAAAATGTGTGGTGGATACTCCTTGGCATGCCAGCAGGCAGTGCTTTTTATAGTCCTGGGTATCATCAGAGACCTGGAAATAATGGCTGAAGCCAGCGCTATGAAATATAATTTCTTTAAATGTAAGAAAAAAAAAAAGCTCAGAAAATTGTTATGGGATTTTAACTAACTTCAAGTGTGCCGGCTGGTTCAGTCGCCCCTTTGATGTTGCAGCCGGGTGACCTGGCCTCCCCCACCATTCATCACAGACTGGAAATCAAACTCTTGGGTTCTCCAGCTTTACAGTCCTTCCTCTGTTCTGCTAATAAACATAATGTTATTTAAAATAACCATTCAGGAGGCGTTCAAAGGGGATATCCATATATGAATTTTAGTGAGAGTGCAGTTTCTTGCTGCCAAGTCCTAACCTTCAAAATGCAACCCAGAAAAAGACAGCATTAATCTAAATACACGGCGTTGGATTCGTGCAGCATGAGGCTCACAAATCCCTTTGCTCTTGTAGCTACTCTGTGATCAGAACCTCAGGGGAAATGTCTTTTATTTTATTTCACCTTCATTTTTACAGTGTCAATCAATGGTTATGGTAACAGCTACGTAAACACAAAAAATCCTGTTTGTGAAGAGTATGATCTGAAGTGAAGTAGGTGATTCCCTCCCGAC
>WKFP01013818.1:1050627-1070270 GCA_011057875.1 Pterocles orientalis | reverse complement strand
GGGACGGCGCACCTCCCCTCCCTCCTTCCCCCCCCCCCCCTTTTTGGGAGAATAGTGAGTGCGGTTTCTGGGGATCATTAGCTGGCAACAGGCTGAGACTTTTGGGGGGGGCAGTATCATTGTATATCACCCATTCCCTCCCTCGTTCGGGGTTGTTGGTCAGGAGTGGACTGGGCCTTTGGCCATCAGGTGGGGGGGGCAGTATCACTGTGTATCGCATTGCATATTTGTATATAGTATTATTTTCCATAATATTGTAGTTTAGTTATTAAATTGTCCTTATCTCAGCCCACGAGTCCTCTTTGCCATTTACGTCTTTAATTCTCTCCCCTATCATTGGGTGGGGGCAGGGACTGTGTGAGCGGGTGTGTGTGGTTTGGCCCACAGCCAAGGGTTAAAGCGTCACAACTTCCCATCAGCAAGCGATGTCCAGCCACTTCCCAGGAAACAGGGCTTCAATACACATAGCAGTTGCTCCCAGAGACAGACATCATAACGATGAATACCCCTCTCTTCCTCCCTTCCCTTAGCTTTCATTGATGAGCTGATGTCATATGGCCCCTTGGTCAATTTGGGTCATCTGTCCTGGCTCTGTGACCTCCCAAGATCCTGCCCACCCCTGGGGCCATGAGCCTACTAGGGAAGGGGTGTTGGGGAGACAGCCTTGAGGCAGTGTGAGCACTGCTCAGCAGTAGCCAAAGCACCAGTGTTATCAACACCTTTCTAGCTACCAATTCAACACACAGCACTGTGAGGGTTGCTATGGGGAAATTAACTCCCTCTCAGCGAGACCCAATACATGGACTTAAGTCAGAATGGCATAAACGGGTGTTAAGCAAGTATATAGAATCATAGAATCATTAAGGTTGGAAAAGACCTCAAGGATCATTAAGTACAACCGTCAACCCACATCACCTAACTCACTAGACCATGTCCCTAAGCACCACATCTACATGTTTCTTGAACACCTCCAGGGATGGTGACTCCACCACTTCTGTTGTTCTCAAAAACAAAAAACAACAAAACATACATAATACTAGATAAACAGTACCAGCTACCTTTCAGGCAAATTTGGTGATTTTAACAGAGTGAGTTGAGACCTAAAGCACAACTCAGTATAGAAACATCTGAATTCAATTCAAATGGTAATCATACTAATTAGAAACCAAGTCAAGGAAGTGACCTAAGTTCTGTAAAACTTCTGTTGATTTCACCAGTAATTGTAAATCGACAATTTTATGTCTTTCTGATGCTTCCCAAAAAAAGGAAGAGAAAGTAATTCAGAAATAAGAGCTTCTTGTGTAGTAGAAAATGCAGTGAGAGATAGAAATCTTGCCAAAACACTTAAATTGCTGTCAATTCTTAATTAGGGAAATATTACTTCATTATTGAAATGACTTTAAACATACTGGCTAAAACATTATATATTCAGTATATTTGCATTGTTATGAAAAATAAACATCTATCACCTGCTACAGTGAGGCAGTGTTGCAAATTCTATTATTCATGCTCATTTAATCAAATGAATTAAAGAAAATTAATTGTACATTCAATGAAGTACTACTTTAATCTTCTAAATATGTTGTCAGGATGAGGTTTGTTGACACTTGCTACTGAATGAGGCATGGTGGTTTTAAAACTAATTTTGTATATTCTGAGAAAGACAGGAAAGGTCTCTAGGCTCTGCTCAGCTACGAGAAACACTTTTGCTTCTGCTGTTCTCTTGAGATCCAGACTGAAAAGGCTTAACAGAGAAGATACAGGACCATCAGGTCTTTCTGACAGTGGAAAATTTCTCTTCAGCCTTCATACTAGACTTCAGCCAGCTGCATTTTTAATTGCTATTCATAAATAATATGCAAATAAGAGTTATGCCAACTTACCTTGGAAGACGGTAAATACAGGGATGTCATCATAAGCCAGCACATATCACAGGAATAATACACTATCAGAGTGTAAGCACTTGTTTCAAAGGCCAAAAATTGATGTTAATGATTTTTTTTTTAGGATTTACCATTTTCCATTTGCATTTGATGTTCTTCTGGAGTATTTTATTCAAAATATGTACAACAAAAGACACTGGTTAAAAAAATGGACCTATGTGTACAACTCTTATAAAGGAACTCAGATGTAGGATGAAAGACATTCTTTGCTTCAGTTGCTTTCTGACTGACACTGATTATAGAGGTCTTCCTACGTAAAAGATGGACAAAGTGAAATCAAAAGGGGTAAAATGCTGACATTTTCTTGGGGTTTTGTCTAAAAACCAGTCTTTTTGAAATAACCTAACTTTGGCCTTGTTCTTCTTCCATAATGTTTTGACCTCAATCCATTCCAGTCTTTTAAGCTTTTTACAGCCCCTTTTTCCAAAAATATATGATAATTGAACATATATACCTGGAACAAGATATGTTTCTTATATGGGGGGTTAGCATACTCCGATAGCTGACCTTTACTTATCAATGCTTTAAACTTTCCTTAACCATCACAGTGCCTACAATGCAAGTTATTCTTCTGTATGTAAATGAACTGAAGTAAATGCACCTCGTGACTTTCTGGCCACACATTAACATGATAAAAAGTATCATCTATTCATGGCAACAGTTATTTTTAAAATAGACAAATAAGACTGCAGTGACTCCAAGTCACAATTAAATTCTCATACTTCCTTTTTTATTTTATTTTAAAAAGATACAGTTGATACAACCCACTCACTGCCATTTACCATCATTAATGATTCCAGAAACAGTGAATAACTAAAAATTATCCACAAGCCAAAATCAGCTGCCAGGGGCTCAAAACCACTGGAAATTATTTTTCTAGAACTTTGTGCCTAAACTTAGATTTAGAAATTTGTGTGTGGACAGACAAGTATGAGCATCTTTTTGTTTGCCAAACTGTCTACATCAGTCAAAATGGTAGTTGATATTCTAGCACACATAGGAACTAGGAACACATTTTAGAGCATCAGATATTTATTGGCATCTTTCCTGACTATGGGCTTGCAATACAGATAGGCTTCCCAATGTAACATGCACTTTTCCATGTTGTACACTGAACACTATAAAGTCAAGGGTAAACTATAGAAATGTCTTTATATATAAATTATCCTTTAATTTAGAGGTACAAAATACCACCCTTCAGTCTGAAAAAGAGAAGCAATCCACTAAAATTATCCAATCCTCTGTAGACATTTTGTAGAAAATTACAGTTACTGTAGTTAAAGTGATGGCCACTAAGAAAATTAACACTATGTAACGATCACAATTTTAAACTTTGTGCTGATTTTAGTGGAAGTTGCTGGGTTAAATCAACTTTTAGGACAAAAAATATTGAGATAATTGGATAAATGTATGAACCTCATTCTCAGAAGCATGGGAAAGTTCTTCGGTTACTAATAGGGCAGTGTTATAATATATTGCATGTGGAAGGGGAGTATGACCATGCCATTAGACTTACTGTTTCCTCCTGCCCCCCAGCAAACAATATACCATATGGAAACTGGCTCCTGGAAATTATAGTGTTAAAAAAAATAAAAAGATAAGTATTAATAGAAAAAGGGGAATGGACCTGAAACCAGTCTTGCTACTATTTTCTTCCAACACAATTGTACTTGTCTAAAGCTATTGAACCTGCTATCATCAAAAGAAAATGTCACAGACTCTCAAAAGCAAAGGACAGACAATTCTACAGATTATTGGATCGTGTTCTATTTATAGGCATCTAACCTTTTCAGACCCAAAGAAAAGTGAACAGAAAACTGGAGCCATATCGTAGATCCAAACCCCAAATGACAGTAATTTTGTACTGTTATTGTATTTTGTTAATCACAGAGACTCATCAAAACACTATGTGAGTCACCATTAGTATAAGCAACATTTTGTTATCAGATTAAATAAAACTAACATACTTAAATATTCCTTTAAAAAAAAGCAAAACAAAACAAAAAAATCTGAAAAGCTCTTTGCCTTGTATACATTTTTTATCTTTCTGCCTGTTTATCAACAACATATTTTTTTTTCCAGTAAATGTTTAAATAACAAGCTACAATTTGTATAATAACGGGGGGGGGGGGAACAGGTGAATTCTGCGATTCTAAAGTCAAGAAACTATAATATTGAATTCACGCTCTAATTTAGATCTTATCTAAAAAAAAAACCAGACAAGACACGAAGGCCAAAATAAATACTTATAGATCCAGGAACACAGTCAATCTCAATTGCATATCAGCAAAACTGGGGACAGGTTGTGCAGCAGAACAAAGAACTCTGGAAGGCAAGAGCTTTTGCAAAGTTATCTATGTAACTTAATTGCAATGGGCAGACAAAACTCTACAAAACCTCCTTTGCATACTTGGGCCTAACATTGATGGGTCTCAGCATTAGTTGAGACAGAAGTAAACCGATTTTGGTTCTGGATTCTTTCCAAGGCTTCACAAAGCTAAATTATGCAACAGGATATTTTTTAATTGCTTTGGCAAAATATGGAATGATGTACTCTGTCCCCCAGAACAACAATCTCCTACAAGTGAAAAACTACAGTTTGATACTTCATCTCAATTATATTATTAATCTTCAACATGATCTTCAGTGTAGTTCTTTAAACTAACATTATATCTGTCCTAAAACAAAAAAGCATGAAGATCTGAAATCTCCCTCCCACCCCCAAACTGAGCACAGATGCCACATGTCTGCTATTGCAGATATTGCACCACTTCTTCAAACACTGAAAATTGGTTATGAAATTGAGTCACTCCTATATTCTACCATGTTATTGAAAATATCACCATCTTCAGTGAGCTAACAGCTGTACCCCTTTTATAATGAATATAGGTATCTTTAAATGACTGCCCAAGTCTAACCCCATATATTGAATCGAATCGCTGTGAGGATAGTGTCAGCCATCCCTAAATTTTAGGTGGAAAGGGGTTAACTCATGGCATAAATGTCTTTCCAATAGACAATGAGCTATAACTGTGATGTGTCAAAGAAATTGTGCATCTGTTCTCAGTTCAGAACTAAATGTGAACATATATTACTTTCTATTTTAGCAATTTAATCTTAATTTCTTTTAATTCAGTGGTGTCAGCTCTAAATAAAGAGGACATTTATTGGTTTTCTGAAGAGAGATCATCCCATCTGATACCAGGACAGCATTATGATTTCCAATACTGGCTTGCTTGGCAGGAATGATAGAATATGTGAGATATAACATCATGCACTGTAGGTGTTATGCCTTGGGAAACTTGATAAAGTTACTACACTTACTACACTACTTACTACTTCTTAAGTAGAAGATACTTAAGAAAAACAGCAATGCTACAAAGGTAAAATATTTTTCAAGAAACTTGTAAGGAGCAATTATGCTTTCAATGCATTCCTGATGTGGTCTGATCTCAAAACCAGCTTGGAAATTCTTTGTGTGGATTATTTACATGATTTAACACTGTACAAAATGAAAAATATATTAGTTACGATCTCCACAATATTCTAGGTATCAGGTAATTACAAGAAACTGAATAACTGTCTAGAGGAATTTATACTGGCATCATCAACATGTCAAGAATTTATACAATCAGTTCATTTCACTAAATCAATCTATATTTGAACTCAAAGCCTGGATTATACAGATTTCCATGCGGTGAAACATGTTCGTATGAAGAATTCCAGTGACATCAGCCAAGCAGCTCACGTGAGAAAATTCTCATTGGTGTACATAGGTTTTGCGCAATGTAACCCTTGGCAATTTCGTAATCCTTCAAGCTGTTATTACAAACCAACTAAAATGGCTTTGATTTTGGCAAGTCAGAACCTTGCAACAACAGGGTTGTCACATTGTTAAGCATTGTTTAAAAAGCTAGTTTATAGAAAGAACTACAATATAAATCTGACTCTTAGAAGTTTTCATCACTTGACTGCTTGACCTGAAGCCCATTTGCTCACAGTCCAAACTGCTTATTTAACCTGCTTGTTCTGTCATTTAGATCTCTTCACATTGGGATAGAGTTTAATGCTTCTGAAATAAACTCAACCACCGTGTGTAAGTTTATATTGTTCATAAGCATTTTAAAAATCTGTCTGCTAAACTTCTTTCATGGTTATTAGCAAGATACAGGCAATGGCAGGGGGTGAGTCATCTGACCTTTCTCAGGATGGTATGAGCTGTCCTCCCAGGTTGTTTTTTTGTCTTGCTTGAGTACAAGGGAGGCTGTGGTAGCACATGCTGAAACACTTAACTTATTAACATGCTAATTAAACCGTGGGAAAAGGATGAGTAAATATATATGACAATAGTTTCAGTTTTTCAGAAAAAAATGTTCAAAATTGGTTCACATAACTTTACTCGGCCTTTAAGCAATAATTACAATAATTTTTTTATTGTATTTATAAGAAGTTCAGGTTTGAATATGAGACATACATTATCATAGAACTTTAAGTAGTATTTAGGTCTGTCTGTGCCTTGGAACCTTAAGTAATTATTAACATAACATCTGAAATAAGAATATCTGCTTATTTATTTCTGAATTTCAGCTCACTACCTGTAATCAAGCAATTTCTTTAAAATAGTGGCAAATACCTATATGTCACGATTAATTTGATGACACAGATACTATGCAATTATTTTAAAGACACTTATGTCTGTTTCTGTAATTGTAAGGGATGTTGTAAGGAATAAACATGCTAAAAACCCTTTCTATAACCCTTTATCTTTAATTAAAAATATAACCAAATTAGAACATGAATATGTCCTTTAGTTTAATCTAAAAATGTACTCAGTAAGAGTGAATGCTTATGCATATATTCCAGCAAGCATTAAGCCCATGGTAAGTTTTTTTCGCAAGCACTGCTGTAATGCTGGGTAAGACTAACTGTCAAAATAAAGATCAGAAAATCAATTAATCCAAAATTTCTACATGAAAGACAACTCACTAGAGTCTTCTCCACTGTACTCTCTCAAAATAGAATTTACGTATTAAATCTATACTCCGTAATGACAAAACCTGACAATTCTTTGTTAGCTCAGAAATTTTAACTCAGAAATAGAAATGAGAATTCCTTTGACTTCTCTTCATTTGAGAATTGAGTTCATCCATATTTTACACAACCCCTTCAGTCAAACCTCTGTTAAAAGCCTCTATAATTTTGACAGAAAGAAACCTGATCAAGATAGCCCTGTAGAAAAAATGGGATATCTATAATTATACTCAACAACCAAGTTGATTCTACTGTGTTTGTCAGACACTTGGGGCAAAATTGGTATTCATTTTTCATCTTGTGGAGTTCCTAGCCTTCCCTGGTGCTTAATAAGTAATAAGCATTTCTGTATAACTATATGTCATAACATGCAAGTGCAAAATTTTCCAAAATAATTGGAGCCAAAGTTAGTGTAGTATTGACATGAATTTATTTTGCTTGTTTCCTTGCTTGCTTCCTTCCTTCCTCTCCTAATGTTGTGTTTCTGTACATACACTGTAGCCAGAATGCTGAGGCAAAAACAGTTCACATAATATTAAACAGCACAGAGGAGAATAGCTTGAATAATACTAAAAAAAAAAAAAAAAAAAAAACAAAAAAAAAATTCTCAAAAATGAGGGTAAATGAATAAATGTGTCAAGAATTTCTAGTTCTCAAAATTTCAGCTTTTAAAAGGTGAAGCAATTAACTACCACTATAAAAGTTCTTCAGGACTGAGAACATTTTGTTTCTTCTGCCTACCAATAATTGGTTTAGTTTGTAACCAGTTAGCTAATATTCAACCATTTTTTTGTCTACAAAAGACAGCTGAGATTGTCAAAACAGTTTTTAACTAGGAGATGCTACTCTCTCAGAAACACCAAAAGAATTCTTCTTAGCATTGCCACTAGTGTAATTTAATTTATGTTTATAAAAGAAAAAAAAAAAAAAAAAAAAAAAAAAAAAAACAAAAGAAAACCACTTCTCCCAATATATACTGTTCAGAATAACTTTGGGACACAAGAGCAGAAGCAGCCTTGGAGGCTTTCAAAAGCATCTGGGGAGATGCTTTTGATGCTATCAACCACAAACTTAATGTGGTTGATATAAATCACAAATTGAAATCTCCTTTCAAAAAATAAGCAAAAAAGGTCTAACTACCTCCTTAAAAGAGGACATCAGTTTGACAAAGATGAGAGAAATATTTAGTTGAAGGTGTGAATGCTTCCGGAAACTGAACAAGTAATTGCCATGCAGCTTTAGAAATTTTAAGGAAGAATAAAGTTCATTTAGGCAAAGAAAATATTAGTATTCCATTGATAGTGTTTTCCTTGATTTCAGTGGTTTTGTCTGACAAGGCTTCAGACAGAATATAATATCTCTCAGACCTGTCAACCCTGAAAAGCAACTCCAGTGACAGAAATTGTCATAAATTGACTTTTCTGTTGTATGAGACCCTTATTTTTTCATTTTGACTGAAGTGGTTTTATTTTAAACAAAGCTCATTTTGTAACCTGCTTTGTGCTATTTAGAACATATCCATTTTTTTCTTTTGCAAGGTGTACCTCTCAAATAACAATATGCATTTCATTTCTCTATGGGAGAACATAGCCTAACACAAAGTACCTGCCGGTATTAAAACCAAGGTGCATGATGTTCTGCTCCTGGGTTTTGAGCTGTCCTCCATTGCCTTGTCTCTCTCTTTGTTGTCTCTCCAGATTTCTAATCTCTTTTGCCCCTCGTATTTTAACCTTTAGTATTTCCCACACACTGAAGTTAGCATCAAGCATAAAATATTAAACACCAGCAGTAAGATTGAAGTTCTTAAGCATAAAGCAAGATGCTACAGGGAGCTACTGTTTGCATGTTCTGAGACCAGAGGCAAGAGCCAGCTGAAGAATATAGGTAGACTGAAGAAAACATAATGCTACCTTTGTTTTGAATATTTCTTCCTCTTCATAAAACCAGTAAGAGTTACAACTTTTCCCCACTTATCTCTGAAGGAAGACCTTTGTTCCTCTGTTACCCTTGAACAATGCTTCCTCCTTGCAATGGGTGTTCAGAAGTACAATTCACCACCGCCAGCAGCACCAACATGGCAGAGCACAACCAAACAGCCCATGCTCGCTGTGCTCAACTCTGCACTGCTGCCAAAGATCTGGGAAGAGGCAAGTTTGTCCTCCTTCCTGCTCTCTAAGTACCAGATGCTGGCTGATATGGGTCTTCCTTTTGAAATGGTCCTCTGTACGCAGAGCTCATCTCTTGTGGGGAGGCACAATAAACTTGCCCAAGAAGCAACCATGTCTTGGGGGCTAGCAGACCTCTGCGCTACATCTGAAAGATTTGGGTAGAACAAAAAGTAGACCAACAGGTGATTTTTTTTGTTGTTGTTTGGTTGTTTTTTTTGTTTTCTTTTGACCCGGAACTTTGGAGGCAATCCATTTGTTTGACTCTGCTCATGTTTACAGTGACATGGAGCTGTTAAAAGCAGCCAAGTTATTTTGAGCAACAACTTAGTTCCAACAACAACAAAATATCACAAAGATTTGCTCTATTGCAAGATTTACTTAGATTTTTTTTTTTTCCACTTCCAGCAGGTACTTTTTTGGAATACCTCACACTTTTTCCAGGGACTACTTCCTATGATTCAGATTTTCCTGTTCAATATATAGTTAAGGCTAAAAGAAGAACAATACTTTTCCCTTTACAATGCCTGTTTAATGCTGGGTACATCCAGGCTCCACTGTATGCCAGAACTAGCAAAGTCATCTTTATTTGTAGTAAGCTTAAAAATTCACAGGTAGTTTCAAAGCAAACTATTAATTGCTGACTGGCCAGAGCTTAAAATCACATTTGCAGAACTTAAGGAGAGAAAAGCCTGTTAATTTATTATGCTGGTTTATCCCTCAGCTTCAGCCTGAGTGCAGGACAAGAGGGCTTCACGTTACTGTGGCTAACACACAATATTTAGATTTAGAGCCCTTTAATTTTCTCTCATCAATATTTGGAGAAAAGTGGAACACAGTGCTACACAACAATGAATACTGAATCTCATTTCAGACTGTCTTTCGTAGCTGTTTTTGTTTAATGAAACAATTCACTTGTTGAATCTAATTGTGGACCAGTACTATTGCAGATCTATTCTCTTCGTGGTTTTGTTTTTTGTTTTTTTTTTCCCTGTTTGTGGAGAAACCTTAAAACCCAAGGGAATATTGATGAATGAGGTCTTGTATAATTTAGCTGCTTTAGCTATGAGTACCCCTATGCTATAAAAATATTAAACTTGTTCCAATTCTTCAGCAACACCATTTCTAGAAATGAACACTCTTCTAACATAACATTCCTGCAACCCCCCTAATTTTTAAGAATAATTTCTCAGTCTAAGTTTCTGGAGTTTTTAAACTGAAATACTTTAAGATAATTTCATAGATAATATCTTGGATTACTTGTAATAAGATACCATCACCTATGTGCCTTTGAAGAAGAACAAAACATGCAAAGTTATCTCTAAATATGGCTAAGTCTCTAGAGTCCTTCTTTTTTCTGAGTTACAGAATTTCTTTCTGAATAGATACATTGATAAAAATTTCTAAATTATATGATTGATTCACCTTTAATACCACCTTTCACAAACACTGTGTCAGGTCTAAAGTTCTTGTTAGAAATATTTCTTATTCTTACTCTATAAATGGTTAAGTTTGCAATTTGAGTGTACTCTAGGAGCATAAGGCAACCCAAAACACAGAATCACAGGGTGGCTGAGATAGGAAGGCACCTATCCTCTGGAGACCATCTAGTCCAACATTCTGCTCAAATCTGGGTAAACTACAGCAGGTTGCTCAGGGCTGTGTCCCTTTGTGTTTTGACTATCTGCAAAGATAGAGACTCCAGAAACTCCCTGGGCAAGTTGTTCCAGTGTTTGACCACCTTCACAGTAAAGAAGTTTCTTGTGCCTAAACAGAATTTCATACAGTTGTGTGCCTTACACCTTCACTTAGAGGAAGTTAGGAGGGCTATGTCCTTTAAGGACTTCAAGTCATGGTACTGCCTTTTCTGAGCTTATTGTCTCCATTGCCATTAGCCTAAAGCTGTTTCAGATCTAAACGTTACATAATTAAGCCCCTTAGAGATGTACTGAGTGTGGTCTGGTCTTGGTGAAGTTACTTAAAATTGTACAACACTCAGCTCAGAAAATACAAAAGAGGGCTTAACTCTTCAATCACTTGCAGTAGCTTAGCATAAAAAAAACCCCTAACTTTCTTAAGAAAGAGAAGACCATGGACTCTAAAAACCACCTTGGCTCAAGGCAGTCCCAGCCCACTATGGGACCACCACCACCCTACGCTGAGCAAAAACCCAGTTTTTCCCTCGGTTGGAACTGGATCACAGTGCCACCAAAAGTGCAACATGGGACATGAATGGGGACACGTAAAGCATTTTTAATTTCTTTCCAAGAGCTAGATGCTATATCTATCCTTGCTTAGAACCTGTTTTTCTATATTTTTCTTTTTTTATCTTTTGTATTGCTGGACATATAATGTTGTCTTTACTTTGCATGCTAGATGAACTTCTAGCTAGCAGGCCTAGAACATCAGCAAAATTTACTAACTGAACACCATGCAGCCTGCTTATATCAATCCACATATTTTATAATAATAAAATTAATATCAATGCAAAACATATGCTGGGAGATAAATGGCTGGATCTGACAGCAGTGCCTACGATAAACACTGTTTTCCCAAGTTCACTTAAGTTTTGCTTACTTTATTTTTTTCATGCATAATGATTTAAGCCATCAGGATGTTAACTATTTATGTTGGCAGACAGCAACACCTGAAGATATTCCAAATCTAACTGTAAAGGAGGGTGTTGCATGCTTTTCTTTCTTTGCGAATTGAAGGGGTTTATTGAGTTGTTTTTACTGTTGTTCATCTCTTGTGGTTATTTGATCAATATAAGCTCCTAAATAAAAATAAAATAAAGCAAGTATGCTCTTCCTTTTATTGAGTTTGTGGAACAAAAAGCCCTCAAAACTTTAGCCATCACTAAAATATAATTGTATGCAAGTCAATCAGATTAATTTTACTTTTCTTCAGAAATGGTTGACATTTTGATAATATGGTAGTTTTACCATCATCCTTAAGATCCTGTGTTTATTGAAAAGCCCATATGTTATATCAAGGTATTGGGATTTTTGTGCATATGCTTTACAATCAGAACTCAACAAATTGAAGGATTTGTGTTTTCATCAATTTTATAGTCCATATTTAAATCATATCTTTGTCATTACTTAAATTTCAGAAATTCCTCCAACATTCCTTCACTACCATCATTTCTATAGATAAGCAAAGATTCATTTAACTCTAATAAATAACAACAGAATTTAAAAATTGAGTTATTTATTACTTCTAGAAATTATCACAGCAGTGGAATATTCCTTCAGTAGTCACTAACCTGAAGGAAATGAATGTATATATAAAGTTTATATTAATATTCCTAAGATTTTAGCAATACTCAAGTTGAAGGTAGAAATAAAAATGCACAATACTACCTGGGGTGGGTTCTTATCTAGTTAAAATTTGCCATTGTTATAGTGGCATTTAGAATTTGTGTTATTTGAGTGCCAGGCCACCAAAATTCTTTTTTATATCAGGGTTGATGCACCTCATCAGCCTCATCATCAAACATGTAAATAAGTATATTTCTGAATGAGATTTTCATCTTTTTCTTTTATGTTCTTCCATCTAACACTACTTTTAGCTTTTTTTTTTCCTTCTCACAAACACATTGAGGTTTTGCAATTTCTTGTGCACGAGAAGGTGCAAAAAGAAATTGCACAAGCAATATGTACACAATTGTGCACAAATAAATCTCTCAATTTCCTTCAACCTTGATTTTTGAGCCTTCACAATTAAATGCCATAAAATACCCAAAGCCTTTTTTTTCCCTGTGTCACCGAGCATCTGGTAAGTTCTAGTTCCTCCTTTTATGAAGAAAAAATGAAAGTTATGTCAAAGTGATAGTGTGTGCTGTATCTCATTCCATACCTTATCTTTGTGGGTTCTTATAATCTGCAACAGAGAACTTGGTTTTATTTCTATGAGAGCTGTGGTTCGAATCTTCCACTTGTATTTTGACTTTGCTATTTCTTTATAACCTCTCACTGTTCACAATAGTAGCTACAGAATCTGTATGATGCCCTTGCTTACAACTTTGTTGTTTATTAGTTTTGCATATATACAGGGATTCAGTAATTCTCAAGAATGAAAGAAAGAACAGAATTAACTTCATTCCCTCATGTGTGTTTACTTATATGATTAAAAGCAGTAAATAACTACAACTTTGAATATACTCAGCAGGTAAAAATGCTTATTAAAAAGGTACCGCTCTTACAAAACTATTTCAGAATTACGCTCTTACAGATTTACACCTCTTAAAATTAAGCAGAAGATATGCAATGCAAACTTACGTTTGTTCTAAATCTTTTTAAAACTCTGACTTCAGTAACAGCTGCTTGTTCAGCAAGTTTCTGATGATTGATTCTGCATTTCCAGTTTTTTGTCCTAAGAGGTAACAAGTTTCCCCTAATACCTTTCTTTGTTGCAAAATATACTTTTTGTCTCATAATACAGGATGTATTTGATTACTATCCTGTTTAAATTATAATCTTTCCTTCACAGAAGGGTGTTAAACACTTTCTTCGTATTTTTGTGACCAAATTTTTCAAATGTATCATTCTTCTTGCTCTGCTATGGACTTCAGATTGTCTGGATCTTTCTGAAGAAAGTGTGGGGGTCATAAACACCCTTTTCCGACTAGATATTACCATATTAGAATCACAGTAAATGTTCAAAACTTGAGAACACTACAGAATGACACCCTGGAAGAATTGAGGAAATGGAGAAAGACTTTATTCTAAACAATGCAAAATCAGCTTCATTTGAAACACTAATGTGAGATTTAGCTTCACATATTTGTGCTACACAGTAAAAGCACATAACAGCTAATATTAATTAGTCTGATTATGACTCATTTTTCTGTTACTTAGGAAATATATTTCATTATTAGAACATACAATGGAACCAGAAAATAGATCAGTGTGAGCACTGAATGCAACTTGTTTTTACATATTCTGAAACAGATTGCTGCTTATACTACTTTAAATTGGTAGGTTTAATTAGATAAATCTGGGTCAGAAAATCATGGCTTTTTACTTTGCCTACATATTCTCATTTGCAATTATTTATTCTTTCCTGAGAAATTGAAAATTCTAATGTCAAACCCATAAAAATGTTATAAGCTTTATATTCTGTATCTACATGACTTATTAAAAGACAAAATATGCAGAAAATCCAAGATGGCATGTTTGTATAGTATACAGTAATTTAATTAAAATGTTAATATTTCTCTAAAATATTTCTACATCAGAATTTTCATGCGGACATGGGAATACATTATTTACTCATTTTTACTAACCACGACAAAATTAGTGATTTATCTTTTTAGTGGTCAACCAACTAAGCAATATTAAAAAAAAAAATTAAGAAGGCCTCACTGCTTGTCACAAGTAACTAGACATGATTTGTCAAACCTTATACCATAAAGCAAGGTCAGAGTTAAACTAACCTCTATCATAAGTAAAACTATGGAGTGATACAAGCAGCTGTGGATTTCTCAGCAATGTGGTCAAAACTAAATTTTCCAAAGGACACAAGGCTGGGACCTGAACAGAGCTGAAAAGGAGAAGGGTGGAGCTAGGATGAAGCCCAGGGGAGCTGGACTTGCACCTTTCTGAAGCCAGCAAGGAAGACAGAGAAAACAGCACCTTGTGCTATCAGAGGGAGCAGCCTCACTGCCCTTGCCACTCTCCCTCCCAGCCTCTGCCCCCTGCAGCAGGGTTTCCCCAGTTCCTCTATGAGGAAAGCCACCTTCTGCAGTCTAATGCTCTGATCTCTCTCTACTTCACCAGTGCCTAAGATCCATCCACAGAGCAACTTCCCAGCTCGTGCACTTAGTGCAACAGAATAAGGTTTTTCAGCCAAAGATTAGAATTGAGTGCATTTGGGAAGAGGAGAAGTTTTCTTACAACTCACTTCTAGACAGTTACAAGGCATCCTTAGAATGACCTCACATGGTACAGAGTGAAAGAAAGACAAAGGACTGTACCATCTTTCTTGACTGTTCCTACTACTTCCCTTTATACAAAGGTTATATGTTCAGGTGACTTAATTTCAGTCTGTTAATCGAAATTCCAGTATGACAATTCAATGTTCTTCAACATGCACGTACAAAAGAAGCTTAATTCAAGCTTAAAATGCTTTTAAAGTAAGTAGTCTGACACACTATGATGGAGAAGACAATGCAGTTGACTTGGAGGAAAGCAACTAACCTACTCAGGACTTATTTTAAAAGCAGATAACTTATTCCCTTTAAGATGGGTGTGGGGGAGGGAAGTTTTTGTTTGGGTTTTTCGTATGTTTGGTTTCTGTTATGTTTTGTTTAAAGCACATGGGGCTCCACAGCATGACAAGAAATTCACAAGCCTATATTTAGAAAAAGGAGAACTTGCTCTGATCTTTTGATCTCTACATATTGAGCACTGATGGTGCAATGAGTGCTGCAGTCAATCTGATAATTTTCCCCCTCAGATGTGATTTCTTTTTAACTCCTAAATACTTATGCCTGTCTTCAAACTCTATATGCAGAACTCCTGCCTGGTATTTTTTTATTATATCTAAACAAATTGTTAACTAAATTATAACTTTTTCGATTATCCAGTTTTCCTGTTGAATTGGTCTCAGTGAATAATTGCAGAACAGAAAAAAGTATTAATCTAAAAAGGAAATTTATAAAGTCATCATTGTTCTTATGAATGCTTGAGTACTGTATTTGATAAATTAATAAAATTATCTTTTGAAATGATTATTACTTTAAGATAAATATATTTGGAGATGCTTAGAAATCAAAAACAGTTACATGTATTTTAACTGAAATCAAGATCAAGAGAGACAAAGCTTAATAAATCTGTTCACTTAGGCTTATAGAGTTAAAAGACAGCAAATAGGCATGCAAAGGATTATCCGTAGGAGTATTACACCTTGTTAGGATTTATTAGATACACAGATAACTCTGAGATAATTTTATCTAGGTGTATTTCCATGCTGATATCATGTTGGTACTCTGTTTCTGAACAGCTAACAAAAAAATAAGCACTGTGATTGGTGAACAGATTTGCAAAAACATAGCATGTAGATTAACAAACACAGAAAGTATGGCTTTTTTAACATGATGATACTTCTAGAGACACAAGCTGCTTCACTGACAGCAGTGTAGTGTTTCTGATGTGGAAAAATACAAACATTAAAATATATGAGACAGTAGAAATCAGGTAGATACACAAGGAGAAAATAAACTAGGTCTATGGGTGGTAAAATATGGTTAAAAAAAGAAAAGAAAGTGTAGTATATCACAGATTCTGTGTCTTAGTTGAAATAGCACAGAAATCGAAACACAAAGGTGGAGAGATTGTTTTAAATTAAAAGGGCAGAAAGAATTGTATACAGAACCCCTTCCATCCTCTTAGAAGTTAAATTACACACATTCCACTTCCAAATGTTTCTTACTTCCTCAGATATAAAATCCTGCCATACTTTTGAGAAATATATCAAAACATTATTTTTCTGCATACAAATAGTTGTGTTTTAGATAATGCAATTTTTTCTTCTTGTTTTTCCTAGTTGACAAGTAAAAGCACATTGTAGTTGAATAATATTTTGTTCTTACCTGTCTTGAAAAGCTAGCTTGTCACTTGTTCAGAATACCTTCATCTGATGTCTATGTCAAATCATCTAACCTCAGATGAAACCTTGTACTAGGGGAGAGGCTCTCATTTCTATTATTTTTAACACAAAAAAATAAATACGGATGACAGATCCTTTTACAAGGTAGCCTAGAGTGACTAGTTCTTGTCACAATGTTGTCATAGTGACAGTGACATCAATATACTTCATGACAATCAGTACAGCAATTTATCTGGAGTAAACATCAGCACTGATCCCTGAATGTATTTTGTATTGATTTGCTTTTCAAGACTCATTTGAATTTTTATTTTTTTTTTCACTATTCCTTAATTCAAATGTGGCTGTACTAACTCTTCTGGTTGTAAGCAGACTTATAAAAGAACAAACAAACCAACCAAACCAGGAAAAATATGAAACAAAAAAGTTTGACTGCAAAATTTTTTCCATATAAATTAAAAGCTCAGTTATTTGTTATCATAACAGCGAAACCTCTTAGGTCTGATTCTAGGACTCTGCACTCATAATCCTGTCTTTAAATAAGACATGGAGTTACTTATAGTACAAAGTAGTATACACAGATACACACAGTAAAAGGAGCAGAAAATGGTCCCCTATAAAGAGGTGATACATTCTTAGCCTCAAGTATATTTTTCTAGGAAATACTATGTGTCCACTAAAACTCCTCACTTTCATGGTCAGTCTTCACATCATTATAGCACCCATGTTCAACCTACAACTTGCCACCTTCCTGAAATTGTTCATATCTTTCCTTACTAATTGCTACGTGACATACAGTCACGTGAAATTCCTGAAACAGAAAGTGTTTATTCCCTAGTTTTTGTCTGGGAACTCTGTTCCTAAAAGTAGATGAAGGCTAAAGTTCACTCCTTACTCTTCTAATCTTTTTGCTATATGAAATCTGCCAAGACAACAAATTAGTGCTAACTGTTGTGTTCTCTACCGATAAAATAAAAAATTTTCAGACTACAGATGATAAACTTCGGTGTCGATTTCAAAAGTTTCCTTCAAACAGTATGACTTGAAAAAAATGTTTTCGAATGTTACCAACAATAGAATTGTAGAATCATAGAATGGTTAGGGTTGGAAAGGTCCTTTGTTGTTGAGTTGTGCAAACTCAAGTGTAAAAGGAGGGTCTACAGATCATGGAAGGAGGGGCTGGCCACTTGGGAGGAATATAAGAATGTTGTCAGAGAGTGTAGGGAGGCAACCAGGAAAGCTGAGGCCTCCTTAGAATTAAACCTTGCTAGAGGGGTCAAGGATAATAGAAAGGGCTTCTTCAAATACATTGCAGACAAGGCTAACACCAGAGGCAATGTAGGCCCACTGATGAATGAGGTGGGTGCTCTGGTGACAGAAGATACAGAGAAGGCAGAGTTACTGAATGCCTTATTTGTCTCTGTCTATACTGCCAGAGGCTTCCTGAAGAGTCCCGTACCCCTGAAGCCCCAGAGGAAGTCAGGACAAAGGAGGAGTTTGCTCTGGTAGATGAGGACTGGGTTAAGGAGCAATTAAGTAATCTGGGCACCCATAAATCCATGGGTCCTGATGGGATGCACCCACGGGTGCTGAGGGAGATGGCAGAAGACATTGCTAGACCACTCTCCATCATCTTTGGCAAGTCGTGGGAAACGGGGGAGGTGCCTGAGGACTGGAGGAAAGTGAATGTCACACCAGTCTTCAAAAAGGGCAAGAAGGAGGACTCGGGTAACTATGGACCGGTCAGCCTCGCCTCCATCCCTGGAAAGGTGATGGAACAACTTATTCTTGATGCTGTCTCTAGGCATATCAGGGATAAGAGGGTCATTAGAGGCAGTCAACATGGCTTCACCAAGGGGAAGTCATGCTTGACCAACCTGATAGCCTTTTATGAGGACATTACCAGGTGGATAGATGATGGTAAAGCACTAGATGTGGTCTATCTCGATTTCAGTAAAGCATTTGACACTGTCTCCCACAGTATCCTCATGGCTAAACTGAGGAAGTGCGATCTGGATGATCGGGTAGTGAGATGGATTGTGAACTGGCTGGAGAAAAGAAGCCAGAGAGTTGTGGTGAATGGGATGGAGTCTAGTTGGAGGCCTGTATCTAGTGGAGTCCCCCAGGGTTTGGTATTGGGACCAGTGCTATTCAATACAGTCCCTCATCCAAGTCATTGATGAATAGAGTGCACCCTCAGCAAGTTTGCTGATGATATGAAACTGGGAGGAGTGGCTGACACGCCAGAAGGCTGTGCTTCCATTCAGCGAGACCTAGACAGGCTGGAGATTTGGGCGATGAAAAATTTCATGCAATTTAACAAGAGCAAGTGTAGAGTCTTGCATCTGGGCAAGAACAACTCCAGGTTCCAGTATAAGTTGGGTACTGACCTGTTGGAGTGTAGTGGAGGGGAGAGGGACCTGGGGGTCTTGGTGGACAGCAAGATGACCATGAGCCAGCACTGTACCCTCGTGGCCAAGAAGGCCAATGGCATCCTGGGGTGTATCAGAAGGGGGGTGGTCAGTAGGTCAAGAGAGGTTCTCCTCCCCCTCTACTCTGCCCTGGTGAGACCGCATCTGGAATATTGTGTCCAGTTCTGGGCCACTCAGTTCAAGAGGGACAGGGAACTGCTGGAGAGAGTCCAGCACAGAGCCACGAAGATGCTTAAGGGAATGGAGCATCTCCCTTATGAGAAAAGGCTGAGGGAGCTGGGTCTCTTTAGCTTGGAAAAGAGGAGACTGAGGGGTGACCTAATCAATGTTTATAAATATGTGAAGGGTGAGTGTCAGGAGGATGGAGCCAGGCTCTTCTCTGTGACATCCAGTGATAGGACAAGGGGCAATGGGTTCAAGCTGGAACATAGGAGGTTCCACTTGAATATGAGAAAAAACTT
>WKFP01013818.1:1037926-1048878 GCA_011057875.1 Pterocles orientalis | reverse complement strand
GTCCAGTTCTGGGCCCCTCAGTTCAAGAGGGACAGGGAACTGCTGGAAACAGTCCAGCACAGAGCCACGAAGATGATTAAGGGAATGGAGCATCTCCCTTATGAGAAAAGGCTGAGGGAGCTGGGTCTCTTTAGCTTGGAAAAGAGGAGACTGAGGGGTGACCTTATTAATGTTTATAAATACGTGAAGGGTGAGTGTCAGGAGGATGGAGCCAGGCTCTTCTCTGTGACATCCAGTGGTAGGACAAGGGGCAATGGGTTCAAGCTGGAACATAGGAGGTTCCACTTGAATATGAGAAAAGGCTTCTTTACAGTGAGGGTGACAGAGCACTGGAACAGGCCCAGAGAGGTTGTGGAGTCTCCTTCTCTGGAGACATTCAAAGCCCACCTGGATGCATTCCTGTGTGATCTGATCTAGGTGTTCCTGCTCCAGCAGGGAGATTGGACTAGATGATCTTTCGAGGTCCCTTCCAATCCCTAACATTCTGTGATTCTGTGATCACCAAGTTCCAACCCTCCTGCCATGGGCAGGGACACCCTCCACTAGACCAAGTTGCTCAAAGGCTCATCCAGCCTGGCCTTGAACACCTCCGGCGATGGGGCATCCACATCTTCCCTGGTTAACCTGTTCCAGTGCCTTACCACCTTCACAGTGAAAAGTTTCTTCCTAACATGTAATCTAAATCTACCTTCTTTCAGCTTATAACCATTATCCCTTCTCCTGTTGCTACACTCACTGATAAAGAGTGTTTCTTCATCTCTCCTGTAGGCCCCCTTCAGGTACTGGTAGGCTGCTGTTAGATCTCCTCAGAGCCCTCTTTTCTCCAGGCTGAACAACCCCAACGCTTTCAGCCTGTCCTCATAGGGGAGGTGCTCCAGCCCTCTGACCAATTTTGTGGCCCTCCTCTGGACTCTCTCTCCAACAGGTCCATGTCTTTTTTATGTTGGGGGCCCCACATCTGAACACAGTACTCCAGGTGGGGTCTCACGAGAGCAGAGTAGAGGGGGAGAATCATCTCCTTCCACCTGCTGCTAATGCTTCTTTTGATGCAGCCCAGGACACGGTTGGCTTTCCGGGCTGCAAATGCACACTGCCGGCTCACGTTGAGGTTCTCATCCACCAATACCCCAAGTCCCTTTCCTCAGGGCTGCTCTCAAGCCATTGTCCACCCAGTCTGTATTTGTGCTTGCAAATTCCTTGACCCACGTGCAGGACCTTGCACTTGGCCTTGTTAAGTTTCCTGAGGTTGGTATGGGCCCACCTCTCAAGCCCGTCAAGGTCTCCCTGGATAGTATCCCTTCCTTCCAGTGTGTCCACCACACCACACAGCCTGGCGTCATCAGCAAACTTGCTGAGGGTGCACTCAGTCCCACTGTCCATGTCTCCAACAAAGATGGTAAACAACACTGGTCCCAGTACCGACCCCTGCGGAACACCACTTGTCGTCAGTCTCCACTTGGACACTGAGCCATTGACCACAACTCTGAGTGCGGCCATCTAGCCAGTTCCTTATCCAGCAAGTGATCCTTCCATCAAATCCATGTCCCTACAACTTAGAGACAAGAATGTCATGTGGGACTGTGTCAAAGGCTTTGCACAAGTCCAGGTAGATAATGTCAGTTGCCCTTCCTCTATTCACCAGCACCATCGCTCTGTCGTAGAAGGCCACCAAATTCGTCAGGCATGATTTTCCTTTGGTAAAGCCGTGTTGGTTGTCGTCAATAACCTGCTTGATATCCATGTGCCTTAGCATAGACTCCAGGAGGATTTGCTCCATGATCTTGCCAGGCACAGAGGTGAGACTGACTGGCCTGTAGTTTCCTGGGTCTTCCTTGTTTCCTTTTTTAAAAATGGGGGTTATGTTTCCCCTTTTCCAGTCAGCGGAAACTCCACCAGAGTGCCATGACTTCTCAAATATGATGGATAGTGGTTTGGCAACTTCATCTGCCAGTTCCTTCAGGACCTGTGGATGCATCTCGTTGGGTCCCATGGACTTGTGCATCTTCAGGTTCTTCAGATGGTCTCGAACCTGGTTGGTCTCCTACAGCTGACAGTTCTTCCTTCTCCCAGTCACTGCCTTTGCTTTCTGCAACTTGGGCAGTGTGGCTTGAGCTCTTGCCAGTGAAGACTGAGGTAAAGAACTCGTTAAGTACCCCAGCCTTCTCTACATCCTGGGTCACTAGGTCTTCCGCTTTCTTCTAAAGGGGGCTCACATTTTTCCTAGTTCTCCTTTAATCTCTGACACACCTATAGAAGTTGTTCTTGTTAACCTTAACATCCTTGGCCATGTTTAATTCTGTTTGGGCTTTAGCTTTCCTAACCTGATCTCTGGCTTCACAGACAGTGTCTCTGTGTTGTCCCCAGGCTACCCGTCCTTGCTTCCACCCTCTGTAGGCTTCCTTTTCTTGTTTGAGTTTGCTCAGGACTTCGATGTTCGTCCATGCAGGCCTCCTGGCATTTTTGCCTGCCTTCCTCTTTGTTGGGATGCATCACCCCTGAGCCTGAAGGAAGTGATCCCTGAATACTAACCAGCTTTCTTGGGCCCCTCTTCCCTCCAGGGCTTTATCCCATGGGACTCTTCCAAGCAGGTCCCTGAAGAGGCCAAAGTCTGCCCTCCAGGGTAGCGAGTTTGCTGTGCGCCCTCCTCACTGCCCTGAGGATCTTGAACTCCACCATCTCATGGTCGCAGGTTGAAATCCCCCATGAGGACTAGGGCTTGTGAGCATGAGGCTACTTATGTCTGTCTGTAGAAGGCCTCATCCACTTGCTCTTCCTGGTCAGGTGGCCTGTAGCAGACCCCCACTACAATGTTCCCTGTCCCTGCCCTCCCTTAATCCTGACCAACAAGCTCTCTGTTGGTTCCTCATCTAACCCCAGGTAGAGCTCCATGCACTCCATCTGGTCTTTGACATAGAGGGCAACACCCTCTCCTCATCTCCCCAGCTGTCCTTCCTGAAGACCCTGTATCCCTGCATTCCAACATTCCAGTCATAGGATCCATCTGTCTTTGTGATGCCAATAAGATCATAGCCCTGCAGGCATGCACACATCTCCAGCTCCTCTTGCTTATTCCCCATACTAAGTGGTGTGTTTGTGTAGAATCACTTAAACTGGGCTCCCACAGAGGCTGGACTTCCTATGTGTTGTTCTCCAGCTGCCCGCCTGCCAGCCTGTGATCCTTTTCCAGGCTCTGGGCATCTATAGCTGGTTTTCCATCATTGGCATGGTAAGAATGGGATGAATTGAGGCTTCCCTCCCCTGGAAATACGAGTTTGAATTTTGAATGAGACCACTTCTTTTCCTGTTTATTTGACACATTAAGAGGCAGTTAAACCAATATACCTCTCCAGTTTCCAAATAGAAAAGACATATCATTGTACCAGTACATAAATCCAATGTTCCCGTATCTTGAACATTCCATGTATTTGTTATCCCAAATATTTGAAATAAAAGCTATAGTTGAAAAAGGAGAGATACAGAGAAGTGGGATAACTTTTAGAAATAAGTTAAGTTTTGTATTAGCCACATTGTTTTCAACTGAAGCTAGTCATCTCTGCTGCACACAACATGCCAAAGAAATTCAGCCCACCATTTCAACATCTTCGTTAACTGCGATCACTTATCCTCCAAAGGTGCCTCTCTCTCCCCGTTGACTACCATCTACACTAATTATGTCAACCATAGTCTACAGTTATTTCAAACTGGACACATTGCTTAGCCTGGGTCTCTTAAAAGGTTAACATCATACATAATGTCATATACAAACATGGATTCATACATGCAACATCCAATCAAACGATCAGGTGGTAAGTTTAGGAAAAAAAGGAAAAAAAAATTGTTACTATCCATAAATAGCCAAACACACATAACCAAAGACTTCATAATGAAAAAGGTTTTGAATCTTAGAATATAAGCTGGTCCTCAAAGGAACAAGGTTCATCAATAGCTACTCTCAAATAGTTAATCCACAGCCTCTTTCTCAGTAAGTACCTAAATAAAGATACACAGAAGGATTTGAGTTGCAGTGCTTAGACTGACACATTTTATTTTAAGATTATACTCATCAGAAAGGCTATCTTTTTGAAATGCAATCATTGCAGTATGTGATAAACAAAAACTAGGCTCTTCACTATCAGCAGCAGTTAATGGTAGGCCTGACTGCCTCAGGCATTTTATAACGATCCTTAAATGATTATTCGATAGGCTTTGAAAAGCTTGACCAGAACTGTATTATAAAGGATGAGCCAGAGATGAGTGTCCTTCATCCTATGAGTTGGTACTCAGCACAAAGTCAAGTGCATTTATATCATAGTATGTATATACTTTAAGTAGAAAAACAGCCTTACTGATTTAACCATGGTTAAATTTAACCATATTAATCTATGGTACATTAATAACTTAAAAGAAAGCAAGCATGTTTTATTTCCTTATAAAGTAAACTGTTATTTAAAAAAAAAAACTCAACAGGTTTAAATGCTTAAGGTCCAAAATATTGTTAATAGTACTATAAATACTGAAATATTTTAGTAGATATTTTTAAAGTTGTTCTTCATAACTGGTATCTTTATTAGTGGATTACTCATCCAAAAGGCCAAAAGAGAGAACATGTACCAGCTGCTCCTCGTAATCATCTCACACTGGATTCTTCATTGATATCCCTGTATAAGATATTGTTCTTTTATAGAACAATAAAAGACTGAGATTCAGTACTGACCTGAAATTATTCTGTGACTGACTGCTTTAAAAGTCAAATAAGCTTATTTTAAACACCATGGTGATATTTCAAACAATTTTTCTCTAAAGTAATATGAACAGTTGTCAAAACAAAAGGAAGCTTAAATATACAGGGATAGTGAAACCGTAAGTTTCCTGAATTTTCGCTGATACTTTAATATTTAAATCTTTAGCAAGTCTTCCTCACTGAAACCACTTACTTTCTGTGCAAAAAGCACATGTAAATGGATTTGTTTAGAACAAATCATATTAATGAACACACAAGAAAATTTGATCTCAGGAACACACAAAAATAACGGACACTGAGGCTTCTGACTAGACCAATGCAGAAAAAAACCCAAACAGCACTTTATAAAGCATTGTTACAATTTAGCCTAGCATCCAGGTTAGTTAACTAAGGTGTTAAAGCAACAAAATCCATCTGCTCAGAAATATATGTGGCATCTTTCATTGCACTAAAATGACAAATGCCCAGATTTTCATCACAGAGGATATTTCAACTCTTTCTGTCTGTAGGACTAGTTTGGGTATCACTACTGTAAATTAAGATCATGGTTAAGTTTTAATATAAAAGGAAGTGTGATGGAATAGAGTTCCTATTCTCAATTACATCATAAAGCAGTCCTCCTACTACTCCTGTTTTGGATACTGTTAATTATGTTTCAGGATAAAGAAAAAACACATCTATCCCAGGTTTATGACCTCTAATTTTAAACCACTAAAATTTTCATCTCTGAAAAAAATCCCCTTGATGATCATTAACTCAGTTTTGTAATAAATAAATGTGTGATCATAAGACATATAATTTTAGCTTACCTGAGTTTAAAAAAAAAAAAAAAAGAAGAAAGAAAATTGATCTTCAGGTTAACAAGTGCATTCAGGCTTCTTTTGTGTTGTTAATTCAACTTTGGTTCAAATTCACAGTTTTTCAAGCTGACATTTGTGAATGAGTATATATTTTTGTTATATAAAAATAACTGTATTTGCAAATAATAAAGCTGGTAAGTTCATTCTGTTATATATATATATATATCTGCTGTTTGAGCAGTTCATATATATGAACTCAAACAGCACATTTCAGTAGTATGGAGTAATGGATCAGGGTAGAGGATGTACCTGCTCTCCTAGATACTCTCACTTTATCATTAAGGAATTTACAAGAAATACGGAGCTTTTTGATCATGGCCTTTTATTGAGCCAATAACCCTTCAATTCATGACTCTGTAAGTTTTATGAAACATAATAACAAAAATTCAATATAAAAATTTCTTACAAAGAGCTGATATTATTGAAAATGTTAGGTCTGAAATAAATTAATCAAAGCAGTTCCAGTTAAGAAATCCCAGAGTGCAGAAAGAAATAGCAGGATCAGTAAACTCTTTCTAGTGTTTGGGTTTCGTTCAGTGCCTGTATTTGGAGTGAGTAATTTATTCTGAACAAACATATTTTTAGTTGTGATTCAGTTAAACAATAATCTGAACACTACATGACTAAGATTGCCAGGTTTTTGTTGCTGGGATGTGACAAACACTGTGATTCCTTTTAGTCCTAGTACTTTCAGATTGTCTTGTGCGCTATACTGTCTTCAGTGCTCACTATCTCTTTCATTTCTAGATCAAATGAAAGATCTGAGTAACTAATACTCAAGTACATGAAGACAGACTGATTCAGAGTCCAGCATCAGTTCTTTAACCATGATGGCTCTCTCAGCTTGGTTGCCTCCCTTCACAGACTGAGGGATACATTGCCAAGAACTCCACTTATAAAGCAACATGAGAGTTCAGGATAGGTATCTCAGACTGTAGAGATCATCCTGGCAACAGCTCATGCTGACTAAACATGCTGTGTGAAGGGAGCTTGAGAAACTGGAAAGAGACATAACTGACAGGTAGTGTAAGACAAGATATCCTCTTGAAGTACCATCTTCTACTCAGAGGACTGAAAGCAAGGATCCTTTTGTTCATTCTGACCTGCCAGCATTCAGATTGACAGTCAAGCCTATATTTCTTACTGAAAACTTATAGGCAGTGTACCTGAGAAAGTCTGTGGCGTTTCCTTACTATTTTGCTAAAGCATTAATATATGTACAAATCACACTGATGATTGCTTTTCCTGCTGCAAGCAGATTCTAACCTGTGTCACACACCCACAGCTTCACCTCCAGCTCCAGCCTTAATTGTACTCATTGCAATGCAAACACTAACACAGGTGGAACTAAATTTTAAAAGTCCACCACTTTTTAAAGTTCTAATGACCTTCTATGACTTCAACTATGTCAGGACATGTTTTCTTTACTACTTCTGTACTATTTTATTTATATTTAATAAACTCAAACTTGACCTTTGGATTTTAATTGTTTTTATCATTTTAAGGATTCCGTTCTAAGTGCTGTTTTTGTTCACGTGCATAAGAAAAGAAATTTAGGTTATTATTTCTCTCTTCTTCCCAATATATTTCAGAAGATAATTAGTCTTAATTCTCTTTTAGCTTCCTAGCAGCATGGACAAAAACAATATTTCTCACAGTATGGAAGCTGGGGAAATAGAATATAAACGGACTGGTGAAAGTAGCTCATCTTGGGTGCTCTTTACATGTAAACCCACCCAATGCTGCAATCAGAGACAAATCTGGGTCGTGTAAAATATCAGTGAATCATCAGGGCATCTCCTATATTCTTATATTAAAATTGTTAAAAGTGCTAAGGTGTCCTATTTTTCTCGAGGATACAGGCTTTTGTGCTGTTCTAACTAATTATAAGTTCTAAGCATTTTTTGGCGATTTATCAAGATAAACACATCACCACACACTTTTCTAAACTGCAGTCAAGAGAAGCCCAATTTTTGATTCTAAAACTTTTTCCAAGAGCGTGCAGTCTACAGCTTGAATGTTGATAGTATTACAAGTCTGCACATTAGTTTGTTATGATCTGATAAAGTTCAAGGTTTTTGGCTTTCAGCGATATAACGTCATTTACTGCAAACCATGCAGGTGCGCGCAGAATTCATGCTTTTGTTGCATGTACCTGTTTTAGTGTTTTGTACTGTTTACCCTTGCTGCCAAAAAAACAAGCCTGAGTCACCTGACCAGCAAAGTAAGGCAGAGAAAGTTTAGTTTCTCACTCAGACAGTAGAGCAGACCCATTACAGAAGAAAACTGAAAAGGTATTCCTATGAGAAAGGTGGTTCCACTTTGCAACAGCTTAGGACAATACCAGCTTGAAGGAGGAAGATCCAGATACCAAATACTGATTGATTAATTTTTGTCAAATACTTCCCAATTAAGTTTGTAACTGCTGTCCTTTTGTCTTTATGGATGGTCTGTAACTTCCAATTCTGATTCTTAATTTTGAAGTGCTAAGATCATACACACACACACACACGTGCGCGCGAACAAAATGTGGAGACAGACAAAGTGAAGATACCTTAATTCAACTTAAAAAAGAAGGAAGGTGAACTCTGTAAAATTGATCTCTCTCTGGGAAAGTCTGCTCACACCAGAATTGTGGGGTTCGCTTTACTGATACTTTCTCATCTCAGTACCTGTTGTTGTGCAACTTGATTTGGTTTACACTGTGGACACACAGACCTCTCATTTTTTGTATAAAAGCATGGCTTATGTCTCTTTCATGCCTATTATGACCCTCCTTAGTTCTGCAAAGAGACCTTTACTTATTATTTTTTAATGGGAAAAGGAATAAGTTTCCCGAACAGTTACTTTTGAATTAAATTTATTAATCTACAGTTATTTCCAAAATTATCTTTCCTCTCCCTCCTAGGCTTTTTTTTTTTTAAATAGAATATAATCCATGTTTATGAGGTATCTGCAGAAGAGGAAATAAAGTGTTTTCAAGATTTTTTTGTTGTCTGTTAACCCAAGATGAACTTCAATTTAAAATGAACTTTGTGTTTCTGCAGAAAAATGTGAACACTCAGAAATTAATCTAATTACGATACAATTGTTTAATAAAGCCAACAGAAAATCAGAGAGACTTCTCAAACAAACAAACAAAAAAAATCAAGGATCTGTAGAGAGCCTCAGCCTAATTAGACAGAATGATAGCAGACAGCATTTGGAACAGTATATTCAAAGTCAAGTGTGCTGGACTGAGGCTGGATAGCTTAAACAACTATACAACTATGAATGATAGAGATATTTAGACCCAAAACTCAATATCCTACTGTGAGCATGAAAATAAAATAGATTTAAGATATGAAATGAGGAATACAAAATCAAACAAAGATTAATATGATGTTAGTCAATGTTATAATATTCAATCACCCTGTAAAAAGTGTTTGTATGACTTTCAACAAATATCATACAAAAATTATTTCAGATAGACTGCAATTATTTAATAAAAGCAGAAAAAATCCTTTCATGTCAGGAGAGGACTAAATACATTCAGACTTTTTATTTTAGAGAGATAATGCATAGCAGGACAGAAGATCAACTAAAACAAAATTGTGCAAAAAAAGATCGAAAGCTGTCTTTTACTGTTGCATAAAAGAGGAGTAGATGCTTAAAAGAAACAAAAAGGAGAAATGCTTATTCCTCCCACTTAAATTCAGAAGTGGAATTGCTACAATATATGGCTTGAGGGAAGACCTTATGAGAGGGAAAAAAAAAAAGAAAAAAGATTGATATATACAATAAGAACAAGTGTATACCACTAGCTAAAATAGAAATTCATAAGGAAACTGAAGTGTCTTGTTTCAACTGTTAATCATTTGAAGTAACTTTCTATTTTGGAGTATCTTGCAGTTTCTTCTTAAGTAGCCAGTACTCTCAATAATGAAATGCATTTATCTTTGGTCTGATCAAGTACAACAAGTCTTCAGCTACTATAGCTGCTCAGTTAATAAGTGTGGTTCCAAAATGTATTAGGTTGCACTAACTCAACAAGAGCATGACCCAGACTTATGTGTTTACCTAAGGACTCCTTCAGTACACCACTTACGAACCCGTATTTGCTTTCAAGAGGTTATGAGTTTGTTTGAAGATTGCCTCATTTTGCGTTTCTCCTCATGACTGTGCTGATAAAACCACCACAATAGAAGAATTAGAGAACACAGAGCTATAATTAGTCATTTTTCTCCACCAAACAATAGATGCACAAAGAGAATATGCTTGCTGAGAAACCAGTGTACTCAATTGCATTTGATGGAGGATACTTGAGGCTGGTTGAGGAAGCATCATCACACGCATGTTTCATACCAGAAGAGTCTAGGTTAACTCAGGTCAATTCAGCCAAGATTAGAGCAAGATGACCTAGACAGGGAGATAAACAAGCTACGTACCAGAAAGCACACCACTCAGAAAAATCCTCAAAAGGTGTGGGGATTACTACTGCTCTTCTAGACTTTGCTAGTAAGCATAGATAAGGATACACAGCCATCTAGTGAGTGCTGAAGAATGATGGTGGAAAGCAGCAGACGGCCAGAACTGTCTAACTCTATTCTGCTAAGAGGTAATTACCCCCAGATCTTGGAAAGTTCAGTAAAAGTCAGTAACTTTTAGCATCTTTGTGTGCTTTGTTAAGTATGGAACAACGTATAATAATTTATGACATTTTTAGATACAGAAGTACAATATGGAAGAGTATTTTGAGGATGAAACATGCAATTGAGTCCTGCCCTGAAGACTGTTCTTGGTATCACAGTAATATTTCTGACAAGAGCACAATTTTTCGTGCTAAGATTGTGACACTAGCACATCTAAGTACTGAGGGGGAAAAATATTGTAAGACAAACACACGTTTTATGAGCAGCTGCAATATTAACACAAAGATTTCAGTCATGCAGGTGCCCTTTAAAGTAATGGAACTTACAGGAACTTATTCCCTTGTGGTTTTAAACCATGTTTGATAACTAGAAGATAAAAGCAAAGTTAAATTGGGGTGAACCTAGTGATACTGAAAAAATTCATAGTAGATCTTAAGGTTCAGAAATGCAGCTTTTAAGTGGTTACATGTGCTAACCTACCTTTGCCAAATCCAAGGTAAAACTACTTATTTACAGAATGAGGTGACAGGCTCATAGCCTATACACATAGCAGATTACTACAGCTCAATTACTGGGCTGTTTACTAAGCTTTGCTTAATCATGGAGATTCCTGAGAGCTTTCCTCCCCATTGCTGTATTTGAATTAGTTGTAATCTCTGTTGTGAAGACATATCTATGTATTTAGCTACATGCAGTCTAGTCTAGTCTGGATTAATTTAA
>WKFP01013818.1:983043-1020480 GCA_011057875.1 Pterocles orientalis | reverse complement strand
AGTATTTTTTTTTTTTTTTTTTTTTTTTTTCAGTTGATGCCGAGCCTCTGTACTCTAAGAATACTCAAAGCAAGTTTGTTTCTAATGCAGTTTTGATTTCTGGTCTTGCTGCAGTGCATTTTACTTTAGAGTCAGGATGGGGGAGGGAGAAAAAACAATCCATAAACCCCACACAGACATCACAAACCACAAGAACCCTTGGCCTGAAACAGTAGTTCAGCGAGGAGGACTGGATTAGAGAAGAGATTGCTTCCTTTCCCACTAACCCAAATAAATTTGTATGTCTTGCTGGACTGTCTTCTAGCTTCAACAGGAGTAAAGGAAAAATTTCACTGAAGCTTGCCTTGTGATTAGGGAAGCTTTTGGGCTACAGGATTCCTAGGTTCAAGCTCCATGAGCTTAGGGACATCTAGAACTGGAGCCTTTGCTTCATGAACATCACAATCCAAGGTTATTGCATAAAAAGCACCAAGTATTTCCTCCTCTGTTGCAGCCTCAGAAGATAGCTCCATATTTTGACTCAAACAAAGAAGAGGCTTGGAAAAGGAAGCCCTGAGAGATATCTGCTGAGACACACTTTTAAAACTGCTGTTCTCTACTAGATGGCTTTGGCATGCTTCCCTTCTGGACACACCAAGTAATTTTCCAGAGGTTGTTCTGCTTTTGTTGTTGCTGTTGTTTTGTGGGATGTTTTTGCTGGCTTTGTTTTTGGAGTAACAGAAAGAGATGGCAACCTATTTTTGCCATCTGAAAGCCTCTCTCCATTACCTTATGATGAATCTATTTTCCTAATTAAGGTTCATGGTCTACTGGGCAATTCAATCAACTTAATCTTTGATCAGCTCTAAGAATGACTGCTGTTAAATCTGCAACATTTCCTTTGCCCAGATGATCAGAGAAATGATGAATTGGACATACGTATCTTTGGCTGAAAGGCAAGATGTATCCATCAGTTTCTACATTGTATTTATTTGGTTTTTCTTTCTTTTGAATTTTGTTCCCTGAATTTTTTTACTGTTAAGTCAGATTAGTAACTATGTAGTTGTGTGGATGACTTTTTTTTTTTTAATTTCTAAAGTTAATGGATTGTTTATTTAGATATTTGTGTTCCTATGTTATTCCATATTTTGCTTTCTTTACACATTCTGAAGAGGTGTTCACCTAGCTCCCTCATTTGAAGAAATCTAGTCCTGTGAGTTTTGTGTTCCAACCCCCAGCGCCCCACACAATCACCTTCTCACCTGCAACTGTGTGCTCAACATTACAATCAGCAAATGAAATGTGAAGTAAGGTAGTTAATTCCACTGAGGTGTTTTAATACACATGCTTGCTTACCTTGGTTAAAAAGGACAACATAGGTGTTTGTCAGTCATGGCTATTTTGTGATCTTAATTTCAACAGTAGTTATCTGAGATTAAAAATTTAACAGCTAAAACAATTCTTGAAGATACAGTAACAAAAAACCTGGAGAATTTGCCAAAGAATTGTTTTCTCTCATCTCACGCATTTTAATTTGAGGCTTCAGTGCCAAAATATATTAGAGGTGCTGAGCCACATGCTTTATTTTCTTCTTATCACTAGGCTTACTCTGAATACTAATAGTTCTCAACAAGCTGAGATTAATCCACACTATGTCATCATCATCGCAGTAAATGATAAAAAACCAAAACATCTAGCATTTCTCAGAATGTGGTCCTCTGGCCTTTAAATTTAATATTAAATCAAAAGTTAATGTTGACAGCTATACATTTACCAGGTAAAAATTATTTATTGCTTTTAAAAATAACATTTCTATGAAGGTCATGGAATAAATCCCAAATAAGTTTATTTTCAACAGTGAAACAGTTTTATCTAGGGCAGGTATTTTTTGTGTAGGCTTAGCTCCAAATCAGAAAACCATAACACTGCAGTGCAGAGGATGGACTTAAATATCCAAACAAAACTTGACAGTGTTTACATTTTGCTAGTGCCCTGGAAAATACCCCACATGGGACTATAGTATAATTAGCCACCTATGAATAAAAAAAAAATTACTAAAGCAACAATACAAAAATAAGATTCAATGAGAAAGAACATAATGTAAATCTGTCCTGACCGAAGTAATATTATTTGTATATATATTAAAACTTAGCTTGCAGCTGTCTGAACATTTTCACAACATTCAGTATTTTCAGAGCAAATTCCATACTCCTTTTCTCAACCTACTAATAAGTCTAGGAAGGCTGAGAAGCTGCTGGCCTGCTTGACTAATAAATTTATCTGTGCTGAATTCTCCAGAAGCCTCTAGTACTGCAGGTCATAGGTATCTCAGTACATGAAAGACATGAGAGTTGCAGAAAATCACACAAGTAGTGCGAGAGATCAGTGAAGATTACAATTACAATTGGTAAATGTAAGAAACTGTGATTTTATAACAGGAGTAAAGGTCTGTACCTGTTCTCGTCTGGGTCACCTTCCTAAAGCCCTGGATAGATAAAGGCCTATCACACACCCTTTTTGGTGATACTTTGCCAGCTTTCATGTGTAACTACATGGGAGACTCTTTATTGAAAACTATGATCTATATGTTATGCTTGAGCTATGAGGGTAAGAAAACAAACCAAACTAAACCAAAACAAGAAAGCATAGAGGGAAGTGGTTCTTTCTTCATGCAAACTGAGATGAGAAGCAATAAATGTCTTAACAATGGAACCCTAACCTTCCACCTTGGCTACCTAAACTTTGTGAACAGGTAATCTCCAACTGGGATTTAAGGATAGTCAGTAAGAAATACTGAAGAAAATTACGTATGAAAACTTACACCCTCTTTGGGGCATATGTGCTCTACTCAACTGCACAAAAAGAAATCCTTGTCTTCCAGGAACCATACTCTTCAAAAGGAACATCTCTGAAGCAGAGATTATCTGGTTTCTTTTATTGAAACCCCAACCTGAGAAAACAGTGATCTCAACCAGGCTTTAGGAAAGAGAAGTCCCAAATTCAAGCCCTTCTCAGTCAAGGAGAATGTTGCCCACCCGTACCTGAGGAGAGATATCTTCTCTTTTCCTCCTTCTGGAGTTTTACCATTGTTTAGAGAGAAGAATAGAGATGTTCATTCATCAGAAAATACACAGCCGAGGTTTCCGAAAGAAATTGCCAAACGTAATTAGGAGTTTCACTCTCTAACCCATTGACTAGAGGAAGCATCTCAGAGAGGAGTAACTTCTAAGAAAAACTTAGTATTTTTTAGTATTGTTTTAAATGGTAATTTAAAAAAGGTTTCTAAAAAATAAATCACTCATTTTTAAGTGTATTTGGTCCGCTGAAGAAATACCTGTTTTAAGGTGCAAATTTTTACTGAAAAGTGTTTTCTGTGTTGTACTGAACTGAGTAGATCAGAGAAAAACAGAACCTTAAGTTTTGAAACAGGGAAGAAATTATTACTTAGTTAAGAGAAGCATCTATGTTGATAAATAGATAGAAAGATCCTGCAATTAACAGACAGTTCCAATGAAGAACAATATATACAGCAGAAACAACTAAAAATATTTCAGAAAACAGTTGTTAATGCATTAGCCAACTAACATTAGGCAACAGATAAACCACACTTTTGATAAACTGGAAAAATAAAGGAAAGGTGTCAGGGTTTTTAATACATAGACTTCTACTCTTCACTTTTAAAAACCAAATACTGAGTAACTTGAATTTCATTCAAGTTTTTATGACAGAAAAAGTTCTCTTGTTTCTGGAAAGAGCATCAACTGTATACTAACAAAAACAATAAATGGCAAGTGCATGAGACCAAATCCCCTGCAGCATAAATAAGGTCATTAAAGTGAACCTTTCCTTGAGGGAACAGAATTAGATAAATATTTAGACAGTAATACTGATGAAAATTTTATAACTGAATGACAGTGAAGATGGACTGACTACAGCAGGCAGCAACAATTTGTTTCAGTTCGTGGCTTAGAGCCTATTGAGAAAATTTCAAAATTGAATTAAGAGATAAAAGCCTTTGGAAGAGCAGTCTTGTAACCACTTTAAAAGAAAAATTAGCTTTATTAACAATAAAGAAGTCAGTTTAAAAGGAAAAAAAAACAACACACAATTCCATTCTCCCATGACTAAAGACTAAAAATATAACCCTTGTCTCCTTCCTGGTGAGTAAAGAAACCTTTATCTGTTGTTCTAGCAAGTTTAACTTAATACATTAAAAGTGTTCTATTTTGGTTGCATCACAAGCAAGAAGGTAAGTTGGACTTAAAAGCTATCAAAGACCAAAAGGAAAAGGTATTTATCTGTCTGCTCTTTGGTTTGGGCTTGAAATATTAATCTCCAGTCAAGTGACAGAATCTCATTTTAGTGACAGACATATTTCATAGTAAGGATTTGCCCTAACTCTTTGGCAGGCCACAAAATTGTAGAAAGAAAAAAAAATAAAAAACTTAGATTCCGCTTTAACTTTTTATGGAAGTCAAGACTTCCTTACAGATATACCACAGAAAAATAACCTTGCCATTTTATTCTTTATTGCTTTAGTGTATGAGACACCATGATTTTGAAATTATAAATAATTTTAAAGAACACATGACTCTGGGCACATATGAACAAATACTTCCCTTGAAGATTATGCTTCACAAAAAATTGTGGCCTCATATAACATTTAATACATATAGCAGTGTCCATCATTGTTGGCTAAGACAAATACTATCACAACAGTCAAAAAGCAGAGTTCCTACAACAGTCAGTGAAAACTGCTTATTAATAATACCACTCCTTTCTCTCAAAAATGTATGACAGTTGCTTTTCATTTCTTTTACCCATAATGATGTCAATGGTGAAAAAAGTCTTATATTTAGCCTATATTAATCTTTAAAAAATTGCATAATTTTATGTGTTCTTTTTCTTATTTTAGGTCAGGACTTTATCTAATAATGCTTCATACTAAGTCAGATAATAACATCACAAGGATAATTATTTTTTAATGGTCGTCTATTCTTCTCCATCTCAGGATATGGAAAGAATCACAGCTGAATTAAACAAAGGAACAGGCAGATGAGGGGAGCAAGAAGCGTCAGCAATGTTTCTCTTCATTAGGTTTCCATGACAACTACAGTTTACTTATACAAAAAATTACTGTGGATGTTAAAGTAGTGTATTTCTCCATTAAAACCCCAAGCTTCAGCACACAAATACAAGAAGGTGCAGTAGATATATCAGAGCAACACAACATGACAAATGGTCATGCTCTCAGCTCTGGGTAGGCATCTCAAATGGCAGACATCCGTGAGGTTAAAGTGTGTTTCCTTTGGTAGTGACTTCGCATACTTGCCAAGCAGGATCAGCAAACATCAGATAAATTACTATCCAAGTAGGAAAACCTATATAGCTTTGTCATGCCAATTCCACAATTTGTTGTTTCTCAGATTCAGCCATGCATATTTTCAATTAATGTAGGAGCTTTTTCATAAAGGCTGATCCCAATATTTTGACATTACAAAGCAGCTGTCATTCCCACATATGCACACACCATGGTTAAAGTCATAGGAATGTCTTTTGGTTTGAGCAAAAGCCAAGCTAGGTGCCACATGCTGCAACTCAGAATTCCCCATGCCTTTGTTATCCATTATACAAAGACACAAAAATGCTAAGTTTCCTACGTCCACATCACACCAGAATTTCATTCTGGTCTTTTATGATCCCATAGGGTTTTCAAAATAACATTAAAGACAACTAACTAACTTAACTTGTCTGTAGCAAGGTACTTCCAATAAATTCTACAGGCCCACCTTCAAGGAATGGGCACCTTTTCTAGTGAGCTTAATGGAAACAATTTGTTAATCAGTTATCTTCACCCTATGCCACAGAGTTTTACAGTGAAGGGGAATTTTATACACTGTTCTTGAATCTAATCAGTTACAGTTTGCCAGATTGATTTGAAGTCTGCAAAACCATACACTGAATTACCTGGAACTTGTGAGATGTTGTGTTTTTAAAGGAGAATAGAGTGTTGTCACTTTAGGACTACTAATTCCTTCACATCTTCTGTTCTTTCTAGGATGAAGAAAACTGTTTTCAGCATTATTTCAAAATTTTGCATCAGCTCAGTAGGAAATTTGGCGTTTTTACAACTTACATTGGCATACCACTTATATGGCAACAATTTCTAAATAACTCTTCCAGTCTCCAGTCATTTGACATTCAGGAACACCTTTAAAAAGAGATGTTTGCATTTAGCAACCCTTAATGAAACAGTTAATACAATTTTTTCCTTTTATGAATTAGTTTAGTTGATTTTTGAATTAATGAAATTTTCATCATCCACAGTAGTCAAGAGACAAGCTGTATCATACAGTCCATAGGTCAAGGCATTGATGGAAGTACAGGTATAACTGCTGCTCCTACTTGGGAAAAAAAACCAAACAAACAACAAAGCACAGTTGAATGACTACATAGTCTCCTCTTCCTCTGTTAGGTAAATTAGTGCATATTCAGACATGCAGAAGTCACTTAGAAATCTCTAGAATACACAAACAATGTCTGCTTCATCTCTTGTTAACTGTAGTTATGATGTACTTAATGGTATATAAGCGTTTCCAGTATAAACTGATAAAGTAGACATTGTTCTTGCCTACAGTCTACTGAACCAGAGTTTTGAAGTTTATCTTCATGGACTCCCTGATATCCAAAATGCTGTGAATGTTTCACGCAGTTTTGTATACCAAGTACTTCTGTCAGTCGAATTTAACGTGATATTTATTTCTCATACCTTTCTGCCCCAGTAATTTCTGCTAAATAGAATTTTCCCTCCCCGATATGCTTCCTCTCAGGAGAGTTATTAGTCATGCATATTAAAGAATAATAAATTCTTACTTTCCCTGTTTTGTGCAGTCACCTGAGAGCACCACTCCTAGCAGAAATCAAGCCTCAGGCTAAAGTTGTACTATTGGACCAGGCCACTAAGCATTATTTGAACTGCAGTTGCTGGAAAATATGAGTGCTATTTCTTCAGAGAGATTTGTAATCTAATGAAAGTAATTTTATCAGTCTGTAATCACAATTTACATTCTGTGGAATGATAGCCCCTAATAACAACCTCAGTAAAGCTAAATATTAATAAAAAACCTCCACTTTACGCTTTCCAGAAAGCGGACACTACACTGACATCAAAACAGCAACATTAAAACTAGAGGCCAAAGGGACTGTTGCATAATTTTCCATAAAGCTAAATACTGTGTACACCATATGATTTTTCTTCATCAATATTGGTGTAACTTTGCTGTACTTTCCAGTACTTTCCATTTTAACAGTAATTAATGTCATTAGACCACAGAAGCGAGGGCTAGGGAGTAGGAGTTTGTGGAGCTGGTACAACTATAACTCTAGAAAACAAACTGAAACATTTCTACTAAAAGATTTTGGCAGCAAAGATTAAGAAATCAGATTTGCTTTTGACAATAAGTTGACCCCATTTTTCAACTAAAATTTGACTTTACATTAACCTCAAAATATAGCAGGAAACAACAACATCAGCAAAATTACCCCTTTTAGGAACAAGCATATCTTAGTAAGGGGTGGGAAGGGGTGAAAAAACTTCTTGTCAGAATTTCTGCTACAGGTATTTTGCTTTACCTGGGTGATTATAGAGGATTACATTTTATCAACCTGTATTTATAGGTGTTTCACAGACAAAGGATCATAAATACATTCTTGTTGGTAACCTGATTACACTCACTCTCAGCTTTTTATAGGGGCAACAGCTAGGTGGAAAAGATTTCTAGGGTTCAAATAGTATATCTGAACACCAATCCCCCTAGTAAATACCTTCATCCCCAGGGGCTACTCCTATTTTAAAAGTAATAATAAATTAATCTTCAGGTTTCCTTTAAAACTTCTTTGCCACATATCCCACTCCTTTCCAATCAAGTTCAGCACTGGTTCTGCTGTTGTTAGTATTACCTGTTTTCTGGTAGAGGAGCATTTAGGGGAGAAAACACCAAACAACTACCAACTAACCAACCAACCTTTTCTGCTCCCTGCTAAGCTTAATTTATATGCCTTTTTTTTTTTTTTTGGCATTTCTTCATTATATATACCTAGTGAATGAGAGAATATTTTCTTTTGCATTATTAGCATGCCTACTTATATACTTTAAAAATCCAGTGTTTGTAGTAGTTGGTGCATGAAAAAAACTTAAACATATTTCATAGTTTATAGTCTTTGAGTGCTGGAAAATACTCAGTGCTTTGCCCTATCGTTTATCATCTCTTCCTTTATCATTATGCCTTTGCCTTTTTCTCTTTTAGCCATTTTTTGGGGGCACTTAAGGGCAAAAGAGTTGCCAATAATGGAAAAACAAACAAACAAAAACTAAAACAGGACCACAGTTAAAATAAAGGATTTCTCTAGGGCTTCACAAAGTAAATTAATTTTCTGTTATCAGTAGGTGACCAATTATCCTGTAAAACAAGGAGTACAACAGATTTGTTCTTCAATCTCCTTTGAGATATCACTGCAGAAAATAGTGACCTCTATGTTTAAGGCTTTGTTTTTTAACCATTTTGTATAATTTAAATAGATATTCACCCACCTAGAATTCTAGACTGGAGTCTTGGTGAGCATCTAACAGAGTTTCAAATTGTTAGATTATAAATTTGCTAACTTCTAATATGTTTCAATAGGACACATTTGATTTCATTAGTCTTGCACCAAAGCCTACCTCCCACCCCAACAGTCACAAACCAGGCTGCTAAGCAGTACAAACATAAGACATTTCCTCAGAGGCAGAGACACTGAAGAAAAAGTAAACAGGCATTTTCAGTCAGCATTATGTCTTTCTAACCGGTTGTGTGCATGACATTGAAGATAACTGGTAGAATAAAAACATTCTGTAGGTCTTAGCCTTAGGAACTATCCATGATTTTCATGAGATGTATTGCTAAGTTGAATTTATAGAGATATATAATGAAGCTAGACAACCTAAAAAATTTGTTGTCCTAACAGTGCTTAAGGTTACACTATCTCTGTAGATTTTGTCTTTGTAGGTTTTTCTCTGTAGATTTTTGTCTGCCAAAGTATTGAAGATTTCAGGTAGGTTAAAGCTAACATCTTCACCCTACCCAGTAAGCCAGTGAATTTTATGAGTATTTGCGTCATGTACTCTCAGTATGAAATTCCTTTTAACAAACAGGCAGACATATGTAGTAGTTTAAATCAACAGAAGGATACACTTCCCTGTTCCACAAGAAAGGTTCAGCTGCTGACAGACAATGTGACAGAGATAAGGCCTTACTCAGATTAAGAGAGTGCTTTTCCCCTTTCCTTCCCCTCACTTCAGGCCCTTTCCAACTACAGGCTGGAAATGTGAGCAACCTGTAGCAACCAAGCAGCATCTTGATAGTAAGTTTGTGTTGAGTTGCAATTGCATTCTGCAGATGCAGAAAGAAATATGAGACGTTATTAATTTATCTAACAGAGATAAAGACAAGCGTGAGCCCCAGCCAACTAATATTTGTTGATACTCCTCCTCAGCTAGACACAGTGTTTGTGATCCTTGGGGTCATGGCGGGGCAGGGGTTGGTGGTGTCAAGTCAGAAGGAAATGAGTAGCATGCTATTTTTGCACTAGAGACACAGACTGGTACCTCTTCATAGTCCTAAACATTTTAAATAGGCAAAACATCCAGACAGAATCTTGTGATATCCTGTATGTGAAAACTGTATTCGTGACACACAAGAGCAATTTTCAGCTATACTACCTCCTCAAATGTATCTTCCTGCATTTTGCATGCTTATCTCACTAAAAAGCCTTCTGTTGAAGTCCTACCTGCAAGTTTCTACAATCCAAAGCTTCATCATATTTCCTCTCCATGCCTTTTTTTATTCTCCTCTTTTTTTCTGTGCCATGCACAGATCCCAGGCTCCTGGGCTGAAATAATTATTGAACCATATGACGCTCAATACAACACTCATGTCCTCAAGATACTGTTCTGACAGTATCTCAGTAAAGACTCTGCTTAGCACATTACTTGTGCATATACATTAGCTTCTTGAAGAAATTAAAGCTTTCATTCTGACATACCCAAGTGCTCTTTCCCACCTCCTGCTATGGTTGGCACAACTGAAGTAATCCTCGTGGTTAGAATTTCAGCTATCTTGAGTTTGGTTTATCCTGATTTTATTTCATAGTGAGAAAAACTAAACAGGAAATTTATCCAGAGGGACGGGAGATAACGAAGGCTTGAAGAAAGCCTTTGCCAAATCTTTCTTCTTCAGGATTTTCCCTTCTGTGAAAGAGTTGGTAGCACTTGGATGATGAATGAGCTATGGCCTATAGTACAGAGAAGATACAGCATGGAAACTTTATCCAGTAAAGCTGGTAAGTGTGGAAACTGCCCTGTCAACCAGAGAGTGAGGGCAATGGCCATGGTGGGCTACTTGGAACACCTCAGTGTCCTGCAATCACTATCATGAAGATTTATTTGAACTTGGTGCCAAGGCCACAAGTGCATCAACAGGGCCTTAACTATCCCAGTCTCACCCAGGACCTACACCCAGTGGGTCTCAGCTCCCATTTCTTGTCTGAGAAAGGAAATCACAGTGTAAAGTCATGATAGATGGCTAATCAGTTATTCATGCCATAATTCCTAGAAGGTATCAACCAAAAAAAAAAAAAGCAAGTTACACCACAAATTGTACTCCAGAGAAACTACACTGAAATTAGTTTTCCAGAAAGTTGAGTTTTAAGAAGAGAACAAGCCAACTTTTTGTCCTCAAGGTGACAGCTTTTCTCTAAAATAAGTTTGAACTGCAGTGGCCTCTAGAGTATGACTCAAATCATATTAAATTTGGAGCATACAACTATAAAGAAATGGTGCTGTGACACAGAATTTGCAACCACAGGAAGAGAAGTGAACAAAATCAGCAAGGCTAAGGTAGAAGAAAGGTGTCAAGGGTAGAAGAAAGGTGGGTACAAACAGGGCAATAAGCATTTTTCACAGCATATGCCTGCTTTTCTGCTAGTACACAACATAATTACTTCAAAGGTAGTTTTAAAGTGGAAAAGAAAAGAAAGACTCCTTTGAAGCTCTCCTCCTAAGCCTTCTTTTAGGCCTACTACAGCCTTCCCTTCTCTTCAAAGGGGCTTTCCTCAAGGGGTTTGGCTAAACAATGCAAACTTTTTGACACAGTTTATTCTGACTGCTGGATTTTTTACAGATTTCAGGTAACTGCAAATAAGAGCCTAGTAGGATTCTGAAGAGCTGCTAAGCCTCTAACTGCAACCTCAAGTGTTCAAGTCCTTTAAATTCTGCCCCAAAAGCAGAGGGTCTTAAACTTGAATTGGACAAAGTTACATACTTAGCATGTCAAATGACTGAATGGCTTTCAACAGCAATAATCACCAAATGTCCTCATTTTCTTATCTCAAAATTTCTCTCAACTTTTCTTTAGCTCTATGAAATCAATCTAGAAAATGAGAATTATTTTCACTGGAAAAACCCCAAAGCAATATACTTGTGGGCCATACATGACAATACTGTTAAATTTAATCTGTCTTGAAGATAGCTTTGATATTAATTTATGACATCAGCAAAAGATAATTTAATAAGTGCTCAAGATAGGAGCTTAAATTAAATTATTTCATAGAATCATTTAGGTTGCAGAAGACCCCTTAAGATCATCAAGTCCAACCGTAAACTTAACACTGCGAAGTTCACCACTAAACCATGTCCCTAAGTGCCACATCTACACATCTTTTAAATACCTCCAGGGATGGTGGCTCAACCACTTCCCTGGGTAGCCTGTTCCAATTCTTTATAACCCTGCTGGTGAAGAATTTTTTCCTAATATCCAATGTAAACCTCCCCTGGCACAACTTGAGGCCATTTCCTCTTGTCCTATCACTTGTTACTTGGGAAAAAGAGACTGACATCCACCTCACTACAACCTCCTTTCAGGTAGCTGTAGAGAACAATAAAAACTCCCACTGAGAGTTCCCTCAACTGCTCCTCATAAGACTTGTGCTCCAGACTCTTCACCAGCTTCGTTGCTCTGATTCGGACACACTCCAGCACCTCAATGTCTTTCTTGTAGTGAGAGGCCCAAACTGAACACAGTATTTCAAGGTGCAGTCTCACCAGTGCTGAGTACAGGGGGACAATCATTCCCTAGTCCTGCTGGCCACTCTATTTCTGACACAGGCTGGGATGCTATTGGCCTTCTTGGCCACTGGGCACACTGCTGGCTCATATTTGGCTGGTTGTTGACCAACACCCCCAGGTCCTTTTCTGTCAGGCAGCTTTCCAGACACTCTTCCCGAAGTCTGTAGTATTACACAGGGTGGTTGTGAGCCAAAGTGCTGGACATGGCACTTGGTCGTGTTGAATTCCTAGTGCAACATTATGGAAAATACAAATAAAATAAGAAGGTGATTGGTGACAGCTACCATGGCTTCACTACGGGCAAATTATGCCTGACAAATCTGATGGCCTTCTGCCACAGGGAAAAAGTGTAGGCGGGTAAGAGAAGAGCAACTGACATAATCTACTTTGACTTGTGCAAAGGATTTGCACTGTCCCACACAACATCCTTGTCTCTAAATTGGAGAGATATGGATTTGATGGGTGGACTGCTCAGTGGGTAAAGAACTAGCTTGATGGTCACAGTCAAAGTTTTCCAGTCAATGGCTCGATGCACAAGTGGAGACCGGTGATGAGTGGCATTCTGCAAGGGTCGGTACTGTGACCAGTGCTGTTTAACATCTTTGTGGGAGACATGGACAGTGGGATTGAGTACACCCTCAGCAGGTTTGCTGGCAACACCAAGCTGTGTGGTGCAGTCAACATACTGGAGGGAAGAAATGTCATCCAGAGGGACCTTAACAGGCTTGAGAGGTGGGCCTGTGAAAACCTTATGAAGTTCAACAAGGCCAAGTGCAAGGTCCTGCACGTGGGTCAAGACAATTCCAAGCACAAATACAGGCTGGGTGGAGAATGGCTTGAGAGCAGCCCTAAGGAGAAGGACTTGTGGGTGTTGGTTGACGAGAAGCTCAACATAACCCATCAATGTGTGTTTGCAGCCCAGAAAGCCAACCATGTCATGGGCTGCCACAAAACAAGTGTGACCAGCAGGTCAAGGGAGGTGATTCTCCCCCACTACTCTGCTCTTGTGAGACCACAGCTAGAGTACCATGATAGGCTCTGGGCCCCCCAACTTGCTGTTGGAGTCCACAGGAGGGCCACGAAGATGGGCAGAGGGCTGGAGCACCTCCCATACAAGGACAGGCTGAGAGAGTTGGGGTTGTTCAGCATCATGAAGAGAAGGCTTCGAGGAGACCTAATAGCAGCCTTCCAGGGGCCTACAGGAGAGCTGGGAAGGCACTCTTTATCAGGGAGTGCAGTGATAGGACAAGGGCTAATGGTTTAAGCTGAAAGAGGGTAGATTTAGACTAGACATTAGGAAGAAATTTTTCACTGTGAGGGTGGTGAGACGCTGGAACGGGTTGCCTGGGGAAGCTGTGGGTGCTCCAACCCTGGAACTGTTCAAGGTCAGACTGGATGAGGCTTTGAGCAACCTGGTCTAGTGGAAGGTGTCACTGTCTATGGCAGGGGACTTGGAACTAGATGATCTTTAAGGTCCCTCCCAACTAAAACCAGTCTATGACTGATATAGACTAATGCATTATATTTTTTTTTATTTTGTAGACATGTTTTAACAAGAGAAGAACCCATCACTTGAACCAAAAAAACCAAATTTGCCAATCTAGAATTCGTAAGAAGAATCATGGACACAGGTTCTGACAGAGTAAAGACAGAGGAGGCAAGTCTGAAATCACTTTCTGCACCCGAGACTACTTCTTCAGTGTTTTGTTTTTTTTTAAGTTATCCAGAGTCTGAAATATGCCTGTCTCCTTCTCCCCTACAACCCCCCCAATATATAGTTTTCATTCCCACAGACAGAAAATAACATGCCACTTCAATATTGCTTTAAGTTCTAATCAATGAGTTCAAACAGCCAAGGTGAAAGGGATTTAGTCTACAATCTTGTATATCTTTCTGTTTTCAGGTTAGTTTAGCCATTTTTGCAGTTGTGGCTTAACCCCAGCAGAAAGCTAAACCCCACACAGCTGCTTGCTCAGTTCCCCTGCCCCCAGTTGGATGGGGGAGAGGACCAGAAAGGTAAAATTGAGAAAAATCGTTGGCCGAGATAAAGACAGTGTAATAGTTAAAACAAAAGCTGTGCAAAAAAGCAAAGCAAAACAAAGGATTCATTCACTTCTTCCCATTGACAGGCACGTGTTTCGTTATTCCCAGGAAAGCAGGGCTCCAACATGTGTAACGGTTACTTGGAAGACGAATGCCGCAACTCCCAAGATCCTCCCTTCCCTCAGATTTTATTGGCAAGCACAACGCTACATGGTACGGGACATCCCTTTGGTCAGTTGGGGTCACTTGTCCCAGCTGTGTCTCCTCCCAGTTTCTCAAGCACCCATAGCCTACTTGCTGGCAAGGCAGTGTGAGAAGTGGAAAAGGCCTCGATGCTGTGTAAGCACTGCTCCACAACAGCTAAAAATCCCTGTATTAACAATACTATTTTGATCAAAAATGCGAAACGTAGCACCATGCAAGCTACTAAAAGTAAATTAACCCTAGCACAGACAAAAATCAGTACAAAATTCTTAGGTGTTTTTTCCTTCCTTTTGCTTTTCATCACAAGTTCTTTTGTTTGTTTTTGGTTTATTTTTTCTCTTCAAGAAAGTATTGCATAAAGGGATGTGCATCATACAAACAGAGCAAAAATTAAGGAGTTTAATGTTAAACAAGAAGCAGCAAGATTTGAAAAAATTTGTAGGTGTCCTGAAATCCACTAGAAATATCTTTCCCGATCTAGAAACAGCCTCATAAGAACCCTTACTCCCTTTCCGTCTCCCAAACTTATTTTCTTTCTAGATCTCTAAAAGTAATAAGCAAGTAGTAGGGTAGATAGACTCCAGCTTTTGTTATCATCAAATTATACAGATTCTTAAGGGTACATCCACAGTTGCACACTAATTTTGTAAGTATCCCTACATGGTCCAGCAGGCAAAAGCTTCAGGAAAAGTACATGTGGCTCAAACAACCTTAAAATTTAAGCATAGCAGTTTCCTCACTCAGGGTATTTCAAAGGTATTTTGGAAACTAAGCTGACAAATTAGCTTTTGTTTACCCAAACAAACGTTTTCATTTATCTTTACGGGTATTTCTCATTAATTTCATTGCCTATCCATCTGTGAAGGTTCTTTAGCAGTAACATAGAATTTTGATCACGTATTTGACAGTGACGTACTTTGGCATAGATACTGGTCTTCATAAGATCGTTATAAACATTCAGGAACTGATGTTTAACTAGAAATAGTGACGTTTTCTCTTCATGACAAACAGAATAAAAGTTCAGGTAGAAAAGTTTGAAGGCATTCAATCTTCTTCATTTTGAAAGTCCTAAATATGTCATATGAGTCTTATTTCCACTTCTGGCATGAATGACAACTAACACCAAAGAGAAAAATAATATTAGAGAGAGGTTAAAAAAAAAAAAGAATCCATCTGTTCAGAGTTTACCTTGTTAAGCATTGAAGGCAGCTGGCAGAGAGACCACATAACAGAGCATAAGAGACAACCTCCTCCTAAGAGAGAGAATGTGCTGAAGATCAACCATTAAAAAGACCAGAATCAGCTTTTACACACAGTTATCTGGGACAAGAAAGGACTGAAAAAGGGACAGATTAAGAGTCCTTAGAGAAACACAGGGAAAAATACTATTTGCTCACAGTAGTAAGAAAAATATAGACATTGCTAAGAGCTGTCTTGGAAGGACATTGCTAAATCACCAACTCCATGGAAAGGGATAATGGGAGACATGGGAGGAGTTTAGTCTACAGGATTAGAAATTGAAAGAAAAAACCTGCACTTTTAAAAGTTTTAATTACTATTAAATTTGACTTATACATCTCTGGTGATTTAGAAGGCAGCTTCAACAGTTAAAGCTTGGATAAATGGCAACCTGGCCTCTAGTTACTTTTTCTACCATAGCAGAGGCTTTTCACAGAATCACAGAATCACAGAATCACAGAATGTTAGGGATTGGAAGGGACCTCGAAAGATCATCTAGTCCAATCCCCCTGCCGGAGCAGGAACACCTAGATCAGATCGCACAGGAACGCATCCAGGTAGGCTTTGAATGTCTCCAGAGAAGGAGACTCCACAACCTCTCTGGACAGCCTGTTCCAGTGCTCTGTCACCCTTACTGTAAAGAAGTTTTTTCTCATATTCAAGCTGAACCTCCTATGTTCCAGCTTGAGCCCATTGCCCCTTGTCCTATCACTGGATGTCACAGAGAAGAGCCTGGCTCCATCCTCCTGACACTCACCCTTCACATATTTATAAACATTGATTAGGTCACCAGTCAGTCTCCTCTTTTCCAGACTAAAGAGACCCAGCTCCCTCAGCCTTTCCTCATCAGGGAGATGCTCCATTCCCTTAATCATCTTCGTGGCTCTGCGCTGGACTCTCTCCAGCAGTTCCCTGTCCTTCCTGAACTGAGGGGCCCAGAACTGGACACAATATTCCAGATGCAGTCTCACCAGGGCAGAATAGAGGGGGAGGAGAACCTCTCTCGACCTACTGACCACCCCCCTTCTGATACACCCCAGGATGCCATTGGCCTTCTTGGCCACGAGGGCACAGTGCTGGCTCATGGTCATCCTGCTGTCCACCAGGACCCCCAGGTCTCTCTCCCCTACACTACTCTCCAACAGGTCAGTACCCAACTTATACTGGACCTGGTGTTGTTCTTGCCCAGATGCAAGACTCTACACTTGCTCTTGTTAAATTGCATTAAATTTTTCATCGCCCAAATCTCCAGCCTGTCTAGGTCTCGCTGGATGGAAGCACAGCCTTCTGGCGTGTCAGCCACTCCTCCCAGTTTCGTATCATCAGCAAACTTGCTGAGGGTGCACTCTATTCCCTCATCCAAGTCGTTGATGAATATATTGAACAGCACAGGTCCCAGTACCGGACCCTGGGGGACTCCACTAGATACAGGCCTCCAACTAGACTCCATCCCATTCACCACAACTCTCTGGCTTCTTTTCTCCAGCCAGTTCACAATCCATCTCACTACCCGATCATCCAGATCACACTTCCTCAGTTTAGCCGCAAGGATACTGTGGGAGACAGTGTCAACTGCTTTTCTGAAATCGAGATAGACCACATCTAGTGCTTTGCCATCATCTATCCACCTGGTAATATCCTCATAAAAGGCTATCAGGTTGGTCAAGCATGACTTCCCCTTGGTGAAGTCTTGGCTTTTCCTTTCCTGCTACCCCATCCTCAAATTCAGGATTTAGAACAAATGAGCTACCTTACCTTTTTGATACCCCAGATATACTGCCTTTTATTAGTTGTACAGCTTAAACTGCACAGACTGTAGATGATGCAACGTACAGCCAATATCCTAAATTACAGGTAAAGAGCCAGTTCAGCTTCCTGCCCTTCAGGTACATCAGTTCAGTCTGAGCCTGGTAATGACTTTTTATCTGGCTACCACCATTAAGTATCAGTACATCTCACCCCTTTCAGGAGCATGCCAGCATTACAGCTTAAACAGCGTAATAGAGGGGACTTTCAACCATGGGCATGCTTACTGGGCTACACTGTTCACCTTGCCATCCATGGCCTCTGTTTCTGTTTAAAAGCCCCACAAGCCTGAAACAAGTTTCAGATTACTATGAAGGGCTAGTTCAGAGTCTGGGACAGCAGCACATCCAGGCAGTAGCATGTGAAACCAAGCAGCCATACAGACTTAAATGAACTTGCTATTTCTAATTTGTTCAATTCATTTATTCATTAAAATAATCATCCAGTGTGACTGAACAAGAAAACTAACCAAACAAAAACCCCAAACTAAAGAAATCTTTCATAGCCAACATACCTTAGCTTCTCTGTCCTTCACATCTAGAAGGACTACACCAGCAAAACTTTAAGCCAGTACCACACAGGGACTAGTACTGTTACCAGCAATTGTACAACAGGTTTAGAGAGCTCTTTGTTCCTAGAGGGCACTTCATCACTCACCCCTCCCTGCACCCATCAAGCCTCCCTGCACCATATCCTCCAGACCCATGGAGAAGCTATTCCAGCTCAGGTATGCTGTCAGAAAAGGACACTTGACACCCACAGCACTTCTGCACTGTCCAGTTCGTGTCAGCAGATCTTTGCGTTTAGCATGGTTAAACTATAGCAAAAGGCCATATATCTTCTTTGCTTCTGCAGCTGATAGTCACATCCAGAAGCATCTCATGTACACAGTGGCAGGCATACGTCCATAATTCTGTCAGCAGGAAAAGTTGTATGTTGGCTTGAGGAACATCTCTACAATACCAGTACCTGAAGTAGCAAGAGAGCCTTAGGCCCCAGTTAGTGTACTGCATTTACTATCTCTCTGCTCCCAGAGAGGCAGATTACAAACAATACCCTCCGTACATTACTCACCACTCTAGAATACCTTAACTCCTAACACCTTTGCTCCTGCTTGCCCTGCAGAAATAAACAGAGTCAGTCCAGACACCTCCCCTCCTGAACAGAAACCAAAATCTGAACTGGACATCTGGCAACAATTCCTCACACTTCTCTATGACCTTCCGAAGTCAATTCCCCTTCCCACAAAAATCCTCCCTTCATGACTCCTCCACAACTGGTCCTGACCTGGTACCAGAACCTCTCCTTTTACAGCTCCTGCTTCCAGGGGACTCTTTATCACAGCAGAAGACCATTAAGGTCTTCATTAACCCAAGACAGGTTGCTGCTATCCTACCCTTCTTCTTAAAGAAAGAGCCCACTGGCTTGGGCATACAATATACAACTTTTAAAAAATCTTCCAGTGTCAAACCTGATTTTTCCTTTGTTCATGTGTGCTACTAAGAATAAGAAAAATGAGTAAATTTAACATTACCCCAAAGTGATTTAATGTTTCACCAGAGTGAAAGTAAATAGCTCTGGTTTATTTCTTTTTCCTGGATAAACACTTTGTGAGTCTACAAAATAATTTTTGCAACTGCTTGAGGATTATACTTTGTTTCCATTTTCTTAGAAGAGATGCAGCCAGATAGCATATGAAATGTAAACAGGTTTTATGGTCTTAACTGCCACTAAAAGGATTTAGATATTTGCATGTAGTTAAAGAGAACATTTATCTGAGGGGAAAAATGGCACAATTTTTTAATGACACATTTAAAATAATTTGCAAGGACACAACACAAAAAGATGTGAGTCATGTAGTACAACTGTAAACAAACAAAAATATTGCCCTGATTGTGAATGACAATGCACCAGGCAATGAAGTGACACCTTACCTCAAAAGCAATTTGGCTTCTAGAAGTTCAGTTTCACACTATCGAAAATTTCACTCTCTATTTTCAGGTTGCTACCATAAATAAAGTTTTGGTGACAGGCTGTTCCATTACAATTTGTAAAGGTACAAATACATGAAGAATCAGAATCTTAACCTAGGTTTTTCTTTAAGCAGGTTGCTTTACTGTGGCCTAATATTTATATTTCTTTTCACATAATCACCTCAGAGAAATGAACTGATATACTGTTAACGTTTTGTCACTTCTGAAATAACATTCTGGAAGGAATTAGAAATTTTTGTTATTCATCTTTCTTCAGCTTCCTTCTTTGCATGTACATGTCTTTTTTCTTCCTCCAGAGGAGTCTAAACAGACATGAAATCACGAAACATACAGAGACAATAGTTGTTCATAAATATTCATAAGCTAATGAATTCCAGATAGTTCATGATTATTCATCAAAAAATCATACACTGAAGTGAAATGAATTATTCACAAAGTTAGTTTATGGCTTCAGCATCTTGAATTAATTATTACAGATTTGATTCCTTTTGAGTCACTCTGGAAGCATCCGTCATGATTAATGTGGCTAGAATGCACTGTTAGACAAAGCATGGAGTTCCGGAGAGCAAGAAGCGGAAAGAATAATTTTCACTAGTTTATTTTATCTTTAATCACTTACATTTAATTAGTTATAAGCTGAAAATTCACCTATCTGAGAACGTTAGGAACCATTTTCCATTGTTAAATTGAAATAAGTAAAAAATACAAAAATACTCCGGGCAATTATAGTTGTTATTTCTGTCTTACTCTCTTTCCTAACAGAGGATTAAAATGATATTTTGGGTTATTTTTTTTTTACAAATGTGTAAGTAAAAATACAGATGTCTAAAAATAGCTATATTTTTCTTTCTGGAAAGTACAGTTCACCAGGGAATGTTTTGTGTTTACATAGAATATAAAGTTTATTTCTGCTTACTTTAAAACTCAGTTACTCTGCTGTTTGGTGTGGCTTTGTTTTGTTTTGTTTTCCAAAATCTGTCAGTCATTATTTACTTCCTACACACTTTTGGAAAAGCAGGTGGATTAAAGAAGGAAATAGAATTCCGAATGCACTGTAAATACACACATTAAACAGTGTGACCTAAGGAATAAAAAGGAATACTTCAGGTTATTAGGACACTTTCTCGTTTTAAGTATAAAATGAATATATTTTCTAATAAGACTTTGTGAACAACAGTGAAAGATATATATCATAAATTATGAATCTATTTCACTTGTTTTCTATTACTAACACTATTATCTTCAATGTAATGACATGTCACATCCACAAATGGCCTTTTGTTGTATCCCTCGTTTCACTTATTTGCCTTATCAATAAACACTGGACTGGGACTGGCCAAAAACATTTTCTATGACCCACAAATATCTTCAGATTAAAATTTCCTAGAATTTTTTTTTGCTGTTCAAATTGTCAGGGTTTTTTTCTGACTATACTGTGTGATTTGTTTCAAGTTCTAACAATTTTTTTCCTTGTGAACTTAGAGGAACACTAGCAAAATATTTTCTTCAGCCTCCTTCAGGATCTACCATTGTCTTTTCTGGGCACTCCTCAGAAGTCTTTTATGTTTCACATTTAATTAAAGCAATGGATGGCTAGGATCCTTCCTTGGGTAGGGAAGTTACTTAGTTTTATAAAACCTAAGGCACTCAAAGACTTCCAAGGCAGAAGTGGGAAAGGCAAGTCATGTCACTGTGTGCAAAGTGCCAATATAAATATGAGTTGAAACCCTGCTGTCTGAATTGTTGCTTCATCTTGACTGCTTAATGAAAGAAAGCTGGTTGTGAATCACAGCTGGGTACATGCTGGTTTCCATTGCAAGGAAAGACAGAATGGACAGGAAAATACAAGAGGACATGTCCTATACATTGCAATATTAGGGGACTAGGTTGCTCAAAGCCTCATCCAGCCTGGTCTTGAACACCTCCAGGGATGGGGCATCCACAACTTCCCTGGACAACCTGTTCCAGTGTCTCACCACCCTCATAGTGAAAAATTTCTTCCTAATGTCTAGTCTAAATCTACCCTCTTTCAGCTTATACCTGTTACCCCTTGTCCTATCACTACACTTCCTGATAAAGAGTGCCTCCCCATCTCTCCTGGAGGCCCCCTTCAGGTACTGGAAGGCTGCTATTAAGTCTCCTCGGAGCCTTCTTTTGTCCAATCTGAACAACCCCAACTCTCTCAGCCTGTCCTCATAGGGGAGGTGCTCCAGCCTATCTAGAAGAGAATGTAGTTCAATCCTAAACACCCAGTTTATATATATTACAACAAGAATTTGATTTTATGAAAAACAGATACATATGTAAAAAATACCTTTGCCTTCTATCATCTCCAGCAACACAGTTGCAACTTGATATTTTTAGCAATTTTCATTTTTTAATTCCACAGGTATTTTATTCATAAGATTTTCACTACTCTAAGAATTACATGTCCCTATTTCTTAAATGAGGCTGTTTTAGGGGGAAATAGGAGATTATTTCTCAGACTGTTTAAACATTTTTACAGGTCAATAAAAACCTTAACAATCCCGAAGTAGCAGAGAGGTAAATTCTTACAGGCTCACAGCAGAATCTCATCTTGCTGAACCAAGAAGTAGAATATTTTTGCACAAAAAAAAAAAAAATAGAGGGCTGTGAGTCATTGGCATCCAACTGAAAAGGTATCCTACCCAGCATGCTGCAAATAGACAAGACCAGGAGCCTAGGTAGAGAAATCCCAAAGGAGCTTTTGCATTTCATGTTTTTTGGTGCAATGCTTTAATGCCAATAATCATACAATTCTGTGACACTCTGACTCTGTGACAGACTTACAGATAGAACAGTTCTATTCTGAATTTTACACTTTTGACTTAAGGAAAAATATATTAACACCCAGGTTAACCAGATGTCAGATGTTATGTGTATGCTGAAGAGGATGCCTTAATTTTCTTTAAATCTGAAGTCTTGAGGTCTTCAAGTGTTTATAACTCACTGATAGTTCAGTTTCTTACGTATGTAATTTCTCTATATTGATTTTATTCTTCTGCTTACAATTCCTAGTTGTAAACCAGGATCCCCTTAATTAGACACTGTAAATAGAAATAAAAAAACATCCCCTGCCCCAAAGATCTTACAGGACAACCATAAGGGAAAACAGATGGGCAGAAACAGATGGGGGAACAGAAGGAAATGATGAGATTTCAATGATGGATATAAGAAACATCATTAGGCCGATCATTTACCCACGCAAGGTAAAGTTTGCCATGAATATGATGCTACAGAGAGATTTTATAGAACTTATGCATTACAGCCATTTTCTCTCTCCTGCTGTATCTAACAAGGGCACTCCTGCCACACAAAATAGCACAATTAGGGAGTAGTTACTTGCTCAGTAAGTGCTTATTCATGTATATTTTGCTTAAATGTCTCTTGGAAGTTGGCCAACTTCTGAGCCCTTTCACAGTGGGGAGATAAAGCAGAGATAGCGTTTAAAGCTTTTGCTCCTATTCTATCTTGTTAATGAGGCATCTTCGGTTTGATACCACTCTGAGGACTGTGCTTCCTAACAAGAGAACAAGAGATAATAAAAAATATTTTCATGTCAAGGTATGATTATTTCAGAAGAAATGTTCTCCCCCCTGCAATGTTACATTTTTAGAAGGAGGTTGAAATTAATTCCTGATTGAAATACAATTGTAGGTCTTTAGATATTTGCTTATTTTTAATTATATTTGTGAAACTTTACTTAACTGGAAACTGGAAACCTAATGGTTTTGTAGTGTATTAAATAAAATACATGAAAAATAGTTATATCGCCTTTGGTTTTGTGCATGACTCAAACTTAAGCTCGACAACAGAAACAATGATTAAGTTAAACAAGACAAAATGTGTTTGTTTTGTTTGTTTCATACTACATGCACAGGACATCTGCTCAGCTAGAAAACTGACTGCCTGGTTTTGTTAAGGTTAAAAAATATACCACAAAGTATCCAGATTAGTGTACTACATTTCATTGCCAAGAGGAATACAATTTTTCCTGTCAAACACAGTTATATGGAGCTGTAATATGAATATGGAGAATAAAATAAATGGTTAGCATACATTCTCTCTAGAATTCAGATGAGATATTACAATGGCACTTTGACCTTAAAAAGTGTGTGAAACTGTCTTTGCTTCCCAGAAATGCGCAAACCAATACAAACTCATCAATAAATCATAAAGGACACTAATCATTCTTCCATTTAACAGAGGCATTCTGAATCTGGATCCGACAGTTCAGCTCAAGTGCATCTACACTAACTCATGCAGTATGAGCAGCAAGCAAGAGGAACTGGAGGCCATTGTGCAACAGAACAGCTGTGACTTAGTGACCATCACAGAAACATGGTGTGACAAGTCTCATAGCTGGAGTGCTGCAATGGATGGTTATAAGCTCTTCAGAAGGGATAGTCAAGGAAGGAGAGGAGGTGGGGTGGCTTTATATGTTAGGGAGTGTTTTGATTGTATAGAAATTGAGGATTGTGATGATAAGTCTGAATGCTTATGGGTAAGAATGAGGGGAAGGGCTTACAAGGCTGATATCCTGCTGGGAGTGTGTTGTAGGCCACCCTCCCAGCAGGGGGAAGCAGATGAGGCATTCTATAAGCAGCTGGCAAAAGTCTTGCGATTGCTGACTTCAGTGAGGAGTTTCACTTGAAAATGTAAAAAATAATGCCTGCATTTTATGTGAAGGAGATAGAGCTAACGGTTTAAAATCTCTTAGTATCTTAACTGTAACAATAACTGGAGAAAACATTCCTCTTAAAACATGTACTCAAGTCACGTTAAGTTTTTCTTCTGCTTCAGCTATAACTTAAGGTTTGGTCCACATTGGTATACTAAAGTTTTCTGACAGTTATTAAAATAAATTTTCCCTTAGAATAGCCATAAATTATAGTCCAGCTAAATTTCTAGTCCCTATTAATATTTCTTTCAACATTTTCTTCCCCCCCTTTTTCTTTACACATTTTTCCTTTTTTTTTTCTTGTCTTATATGATGGTAACCAGCCTCATCTGGACTGGTTAAAGTTCCTTTCCTGGCTAGTCTGCAAGCCTAGTCTGCAAGCGACTTTATACATGTTGGCAAAGACAGCTTCGTCAGGCAGGATGACTAAGAATCTGATGGTTTTAACCTCACTGCAGGCTAATTTGTCCAGATTCAAACAGCATTTGTATTTAAACTTTTACCATTTATTTTGTTCCACACAGTTTTTCTTGCCACCTCTTAACCTGTCCTTCTAACTCTCAAAAAGAGAAATATCACACACTACTGCACTTATCTCCTCCTCTGGCAAAAGTTTGATAAGGGAGCTAGAGATCATCTCTTTGTGGATTGCCCTCTGGACAGTGAAAAAAACATAGCATTTCTGCTGAATCAACAAATAACCACAGGAAAGAAAAAGGTATCAGAATTTACACTTTAATAATACTGACACTTTACTGAGTTACAGCAAATTTTGTTTCCTTGTAGATAAGTAACTGCTCTGAGAAGAAAGTGGTAGAGCAAAATTAGGCATTTCTTCAACGCAATTAATATACAAAATGCACACAAATTCATTTTCCTTGTGAAGAGATAGAGGTAAACTACATGAAGGCTCTTTGCTTTCTCAGACACATTTTTTCATCACATTTGCTACTTCCCCGATGCTGACAAATGTGTCAGATGTGTCTGTCTTTTGAATGTCTCACACAAATGTAAAATGCTTAGCAAACAGCTTTCTTTCTGTGCTTCAGGCCTTGACTTTGATACGTAGCAAACTGCCATAACTCAGAACTCTCCATCTGGGCTACCTAGCCTCAAAAAAAAAGGTCTAAGGACTCTCAGTTTTGTTTAGCAGCTTTTGCAAAATAAAGAGCTTTGGAAGACTAAATGGCAGGCAAAATAGAGCTTTTGCACACTTTCTGTAATGAGAACCTCTGAGAGTGAACACTGTGATACAAAATGGACAACACAGTAACACATTTACACAATAAACAACAATAGTTGTTTATTATTTATCAACACAGTAATGCTCCACTTCACTGTTTGTTTTATGTCATGACTACATAGTCCACAATGCAATACAGTCCAATGCAGAATAAAGTATCCACAAATTCTGAAATATTTTTCTCTCACAAGATCCAAAATATCAATGTTCCTTGCATTTTACAAGTATTCACATCAGTGACATACAGCAGTATTTAAAAAGAACCCTACATTTATTGCTAGGGTGATTTTCAGGGACTTTAGCTCTGGTTTCCAGTAAGGAATGGCAGAAATAAATTTTTAAATAATTTAGTGTTTTCAACCAGCTTATTGTTCTACATGTCCTTGTAGACATTTGAAAGGTTACAAGATTTAATAATCGAATTTTAGAGAGACTGATTTTATATCAGAATGTAATTTACAATATTTAGAATCAGATCCATTTGTCTTCTGATTTTATAGGTACTACGTGGCTGTGTTATGTAGGGCACAAACAGCTTCAAGTGCTTCATGAAATCTAATAAAAATTGAGCTGTTTCAAAGGAAAAGTAGATCTTACGAATGTGTCATGTAGCTGACCTTAAGCCTCTAAATGTTTCACATTCTGAATTGCTTGCTCCTAAGAAAATAAAAGAGAATATAATGCCAGCAAGATTTGCATCCATAAGACATAAACAATAAAATTAGGCTAGTGTGAAAAAGAAATAGTGTTCAGTGATATAAGGCAGACAGTGAGGATCACAGAAGGTATAGAATCATTATGATACTTTTTAGGAAACCAATTCCAAGACTTCTGATTCAGAGTGAAATAATAATAGATTTTAAAAAGAAAAATGCATACATGAGTAATCCCCAACAGTCATGAACACTCCTGAACTTGTCTGTAGGCTGGACAAATCAGCACAAGTTTTTACAGAAGTCTCATTATCTGACTGGGATTGGGAAAGATCCTCAGCTATAAGGTTTGGTCTCTTTCTCATAGTGTTTGAAGGAATTCAGACATGTTGGCAACAAAGCAGATGAGCAGCAAGAAAACATTTCCAACAGCACTACATACCATATCCCCAGGACAACATACCTTTCATTCTGCGGTTTTCTGAACATGAGCTCTCATCAGCTTCATCAACATGAGAATGGTGACTAGTGTACACAATCAACATGCCCAAACTTGGTTCAAGTCCAGTGTTTACATAAGTACATTTTTCTCCATGCTGGTCACATGGCAAGTAGTCCTAATGAAGAGCTAACCTGTCAGAGTGAAACAGCTTGTAGAAAGGACTAGGAAGACAATTAAGAGAGACAGAAATATCAAGTAAAACATGGTGCTGAGAAGCAATGTTGGTAGGTGATATGGGTGAAGAGGTAATGAGATTGGCACCCACAGGAAAAAAAATGAACTAGAACTAGCATAATCTGGTACTTCTTTAGCATAGGGGAGGATTCTCTTGTTTTCTTCATTTTATTATACTAGTATTTTATTACCCTATTGGCAGCTCTAGGTTTTCTTTCTATTGTCTTTTCCCCTCTTCCTTATGCTTTCCCCTGTGCATACCTCCATCTTAATTTTCAGTCTCTGTTTACTTAATACTCTTCCAACTGCCCATGTTCCCCCTGCTCTTGCCTCTTGTACAGGAGTGATGTAATATGTTTTCTAAACATCAGAAAATTTACTTAGAGTAATACATTTGGTTTTAATAGTTCCACTTAAAAGCATTAAAGTTGAAAATGTTGCCTTGAAGAATATTGTAGACATTTCCACAAAGAGTCAGTGTTTTGAATATACAGACATTAATGCTGTGTCTGGAAACATGCTTGACATGAAAAGAATTAAGAGCAAAAGCATGACATGTTGTGATGGAAATATGTTAAGTATTTGAAGATTAATGTCATAATACATTAAGGAAAATGAGAGTGGCTGTTTCTAACACTGACAATTCGAGGACTTCTGCTTTGCGCTACTCTCAGATGCTGTCAGACAGCACCATGGACAGTAACAAACGAGCCCCTGACACACGGCCCTGCGGAGCGCCAAGATCTGGTTGCTGCCACATTTCATCACTTCAAGCTCTTGATGGAAGACTGGATGACTCAGGACACACTGAGCCTTTCACGTCTATCATGGTCTATCTCCTAGTGCTTAAATGCTGTGTGAAACATTTGATTTCCACCACAGAAATATTTTAAATTTGTGCTTAGTTCAGGTTTACCTTCTCCTCATAAAGACTTAGTATTCTATTACTCTTTTTCCATCTCATGCTAACTCTTGAAGTTCTTTTAAAAATCTATCTAGTTACCTGCAGTTTGTATTAAGCTCCTGTCCCCTGGTAAATCTCAGATTTCATTAGGAAAAGTCACATTGGGAAGCAAAGAAAATGCTCCTGTATGAGAATTACTTTGCTTTACAGAAACCTGAACTTTCCTAACAGTTTTCAATTAGATACAAAAGGTTTCTCAAAACACCATCCTTTCAGACCTTGACCAATAACTTAATTGTGAAACAAGGCTTGAGAACATATTTTTAAAGAAAGTTAAGGAGATGGATAAAATTTGTTTAAAATGTGTGGACAGAAGAATTTTGTGTGTATAGAAGAATTTTCTGTGTAATGCTCAAAACGCTATCAAGACGTTCCAGTCACATATCCAAACTGCTATCATTTCTGGGCAATTGGTTTTGGATGCAAATGCAAAAGTCCCTCTCCAATGCATTGACTCTGATATTCCGTCAGACTACTAGACAGTCTGCAAATAAAAAATTGCAAAGCTGACAATTTAGAATCTCCCACTATAAAATGAAGCTACTTAAGTTTTGTTGCATTAGTTCACCCCACATCACACAAAAGAAATGTTCAAGGTGTTTCCAATCTCACCCATCAAGAATGCCCAGCAAAGATACATATTAGTTTTTACAATTTGAGTTCATATTAAAAATAAAACTAATTATAGGGAAAACAATATTCTTATATTTAGTCCTTCAGGAATAAAAGCAACGCTGACATATACAATATTGCCATTTGGCCAAAGGACTTCTGATTTTGAAATCACCCTGTCATCCAACAAATAAGCAAATGCTTTCTTTTTAAGGTAATTCTTTTTAATCACACATTTCAGAACACAGAATAAATCACTGAAGTACTTTGCCCACATTACTTTGCATGTATATTGCTGTTCATTGAAAGATTAAAAACAAGTGGAACATCAAGCCAAGCAATCAAGAGTTGATTTTGTATGCTAGCAGCTAGCTTGAAAACAAAAAGCCTTCAAATAATCAGCTGTGATTTTCCTGCGGTTTGAGTTTCAGGGCTCTAGGAATGCATATCAATATACTGTATCTTCAAATACTGCATATTTTACTTTAAAAGTTGAGGATTGTCATATTTGGTTATCTATAGAGTCATAGGCCATTACTCCACATTTACAGAATCTGTAATTGTTATATCTGTGCTTTGAATTGTTAGTGTTTACTTTTCAAAATGTAAGCTTTAGATTTATCTGTAGTTCTGTTTGTTAAGGACATAATCATAATCTTGCAGACATCCACCTAAATCAGGATTAAACAAACAAAAGCCAATGCACTCGTACTCGTTAGAAACAGAGTGAATTCAGCATGAGGTTTTTTATTTTCTCCCAGGGGAAAAATGAATCCTTAATGTCTATAGGTTTGCAGTAACATTAAGTCATTATTTTAAAAAATCACTTTTTCATTTCAATTTGAAAAAAAACATAGTTTTAAAGCTTAGTTTTAGAGCTTAGTTTTCTCATATAAATTGAGAACAAGTGAACAAAAAATCACCTAATCATACAGTCTTTTGATTAAATCAACTCAACCAATTACCTGCCCCGTAAACTGTGTTACTCCTCTAAGGTTTTTTGGGGGACTTTTTGTTTGTTTCACAAGAGGATCAACATTCTTATGTAAAGAAGCATTGCTGTAGGGGATTTGGGTTTTTCTGCTTTTTATTGCAACACACTGGACATCTAAAAGTTTTCACTAACAGAATGAAAAAAATCACTGAAATATATTATTTCTGAAAATAGACCTCTGTGGATCTACTCTAAAACCACAGATGCTGAAGAGTTTCTGGACCTTGTCTGAAAGCCATCCTGTACTTACATTGGTCTCATTATCAACTAGATACATGAGTTACTGTTTTGTGGTATTTGATGGACAAAAAGTTTCATATCCATATGGAATATTTCAAATCCATAATCCTTTTTCCACTTCATCCATGGTATCCTTCTCTGAGACACTGTGTCTCAATTTCAAATGCACTGATTTATCAGTGATGTTCTCCAGAAATAGAAGTCTTTGCACTTCTGAGCAGAGACTGCATGAGAGACTAATTGGTCATATTCAACAGCTGCAGCAGAACTATTTCTCATCTAAAATGGGCTAGACAGGCTTAGACGTGCAAAGAAAAAAAGTGCTTGCTGAAGTGTTATTGTAGCAGTAAACACTGCTATATATAGTTTCTACAGATTTTGAATGAACAGTCTCACAAAAATACAAAAATACCATTCCCCTCCTCTCTATTTGTAGAAAAAGTGAACTTTATGCCAGATTCCCAAAATGTTGCGGAAATTTCTGAGAACCCAGATTTTTTTTTTCTTTTAAGTAAATACAGCCTTTTGTTTCCCCAAATCTGTTGTGTAACATTGCCCATTTTCAGTGCTACCCTCCCCAATTTGATAGGGTATATTAAATAATATTCTTGCGGATAGAACAATACTTGAAGTTCTTGAAATTATTCTTTACTGACCCAGAGGACAGTAAGTTTCTCAGCTATGGTGGGTATCATATTTGAGTTACTCACTGACTCCAAAAGGCAGCAATTCCAAAGTGGAAAGAAATGTGACAAAAACCCATACCCATTGTCACATACAATTTTAGTACAGGTTGGTGAAAACTACCATCATGTCAGACAAGAATGTCTCGCCTAAATGTTTTCAGCCCACAGTGCTTCATTTCCAAGTTTTAATATCTGTTCTGTCTCTCTGGAAAGCCAGATATGTACGGTATACAAAAGTACTCATAGAGTCATCTGAACAGGTTACATTTTTTTGTAAACTACATGTTAAAACACTAACAAGTTATCATTATATGTCTTATCTGAGGTGTAATTATCTTTGATGACCTTTTCAGTGTACTCCTGTTTTATCTTTTAATACAGACAAATTCCTATTAATTAATGCTTGCTTAGCATCAGCAAAGGCACTAAACTGCATGTATCAAGCCAATGGACTGAGCCTGGTTATTTAGAACACAGATTCAGCTCAGTCATAAAAATTTCCAATGAATAAAAAGGTAATAAGCTAGAATTTCTATATAAAACTGTACAGTATTCAGAAAGTTAAGCTCCTAATAATCCCTGCTATCCTTAGATTCTCTGACTGCATGAATCATTTTACTGAGAAACAGCGAGGGAAAAAATGGCTTTACTTTTGTGAAATGACTCTGTGGCAACTGAAAGAGAAGCATTTGGCTTTAATTCTTTTAGAGAAAGAATTCTTTTACTGGCAAGAGCTCAAGCCACACTGCCCAAGTTGCAGAAGGCAAAGGCAGTGACTGGGAGAAGGAAGAACTGCCAGCTGTAGGAGAAGATCAGGTTCGAGACCATTTAAAGAACTTGAAGGCATGCAAGTCCATGGGACCTGATGAGATACATCCGCGGGTCCTGAAGGAACTGGCAGATGAAGTTGCCAAACCACTATCCATCATATTTGAGAAGTCGTGGCACTCTGGTGAAGTTCCCACAGACTGGAAAAGGGGAAACATAACCCCCATTTTTAAAAAAGGAAATAAGGAAGACCCGGGAAACTACAGGCCAGTCAGTCTCACCTCTGTGCCTGGCAAGATCATGGAGCAAATCCTCCTAGAATCTATGCTAAGGCACATGGATATCAAGCAGGTTATTGACGACAACCAACACAGCTTTACCAAAGGAAAATCATGCCTGACGAATTTGGTGGCCTTCTACGACAGAGCAATGGCGCTGGTGAATAGAGGAAGGGTAACTGACAACATCTACCTGGACTTGTGCAAAGCCTTTGGCACAGTCCCACGTGACATCCTTGTCTCTAAGTTGGAGGGACACGGATTTGATGGAAAGACCACTCGCTGGACAAGGAATTGGCTGGACGGCCGCACTCAAAGAGTTGTGGTCAATGGCTCAGTGTCCAAGTGGAAACCGATGACAAGTGGTGTTCCGCAGGGGTTGGTACTGGGACCAGTGTTGTTTACCATCTTTGTTGGAGACAAGGACAGTGGGATGGAGTGTACCCTCAGCAAGTTTGCCAATGACACCAAGCTGTGTGGTGGACACGCTGGAGGGAAGGGATGCCATCCAGAGGGACCTTGACAGGCTTGAAAGGTGGGCCAATGCAAACCTCATGAAATTTAACAAGGCAAAGTGCAAGGTCCTGCACGTGGGTTGAGGCAATCCCAAGCACAAATACAGGCTGGGCAGAGAATGGATAGAGAGCAGCTCTGAGGAGAAGGACTTGGGGGTATTGGTGGATGAGAAGCTCAACATGAGCCGGCAGTATGTCCTTGCAGTGCAGAAAGCCAACCGTGTCCTGGGCTGCATCAAAAGAAGCATTAGCAGCAGGCTGAAGGACGTGATTCTCCTCCTCTACTCTGCTCTCGTGAGACCCCACCTTGAGTACTGTGTTCAGATGTGGGGCCCCCAACATAAGAAAGACATGGACCTGTTGGAGAGAGAGTCCAGAGGAGAGCCACAAAATTAATCAGAGGGCTGGAGCTTCTCCCCTATGAGGACAGGCTGAAAGAGTTGGGGTTGTTCAGCCTGGAGAAAAGAAGGCTCCGAGGAGACTTAATAGCAGCCTTCCAGTACCTGGAGGGAGACTACAGGAGACACGGGGAGGGACTACGACAGGAGAGATGGGGAGGCACTCTTTATCAGGGAGTGTAGTGATAGGACAAGGGGTAATGGGTATAAGCTAAAAGAGGGTAAATTTAGACTAGACATTAGGAAGAAATTTTTCACTATGAGGGTGGTGAAACACTGGAACAGGTTCCCAGGGAAGTCGTGGATGCCCCATCCCTGGAGGTGTTCAAGACCAGGCTGGATGAGGCTTTGAGCAACCTGGTCTAGTGGAGGGTGTCCCTGCCCGTGGCAGGGGGTTTGGAACTTGATGATCTTTAAGGTCCTTTCCAACCCAACCCATTCTATGATTCTTTGATTCTGTGATTTACCATTGAGAAGCACAAGAGTTATTTCACCATCCTTTCAATGTTCTTAATCTCTTTAGAATTGCCTAAGAAGCAGAGTCGTGGCACATTTTTTAAAGTGAATTTGTTCTTCCTATACAGAACATAGGTAAGTGAAATAGGTTATTTTATTCTACAGAGGAAAAACACTGTTCTGGAGTATTCTTTCTGCTTGAGCATCTCAGAACAGCAATACAATTCTTATTGCATATTCTGTACACACTCTGCTATTTTGAGATTTGAAGAGTTGCAGTACATTTTTTTGTGACAGTTTAGTGAACAGCATTACATTTTGCCACAAAAATTTAGGACCTGAGCCAAAATGGAGGCAGTGAAAAGGTTTCCATTGACGTCAGTAAGCTTTGGATCAGGCCCCAGACAGCTAAGGACTAAATTGTTAACTTACAATTAATGTGCATCGACACTGACCCTAGAACAGTCCAGGCAGGAAATTCCTCTTCCCTTTTTACAATTGGTTTTGAAATCTTATACTGGTAACTTTGAAAATGCTAATTAAAAAAAAAAAAAAAAAAAAAAAAAAAAAAAAAAAAAGGAAAAAAGAGAAAGACACCTACAGGTTTTCCAGGGTAAAACAGAAGCATATAGTCAAACCTCTGTATAAGCTGTTATTTGCTGATCTGTAATATAATAGCAGAATCATAACATTCAGCAGTACAATGTCAGTAGGTACAAAAGTCATCTTCTTTCACAGTTCACGATTGTTGCCTTAAGGGTCTGAAAGGTTTCTCATTTAAACTAAGGTGTTTATAAAGAAAGGAGGAGCCTGAATTACAGTGATGACATTGAAGTAGACATTTCAGTTTTCAAAAGAGAGCTGCTTCTGGTGTTTTAATGTGTTTAGTAGAAGTCTTTTTTAAGGGGTTTAAAAAGGTTATTAATATAGTGTGTCCGACAGAGGATTACTAGCTGATATTGCAGTGAACAACTTCAGTAGAACTACCAAAGTAAATAAACAGTAACAAAACTTATCCTATTTACTTATTGCCTTTGTACTCTAAACCTTTTTCCTTCTAAATAATAACGTGTTTTGGCTCTCTACTTCATAATTTGAGCTTCCTTTTTTTTTTTTTGTTATGTTTTGTGTCACATGCTTAATTCTGTAAAAATATGCAGACTCATCTTTCAGTTAATTAAATACTATATCTTTGTGTGAAAGACACATTGTTTTAATGGATTGCAACTCATAAGCAGCTAGCATTCATAGCAGAGATGAATCACAGTTATGTGTCACAAAAATGTGACATATAATGAAGGTCATTGCAGTAAAATATTAGTTCATAGGTTTAACTTCATTGAAATTTTCTAAATATTACTGATAGGGTCTCATATTCTAGTACTTCTCCAAATACTTTTGATGTTAAAAAAATCCAACTGATTAAATAAATATCAAAGCCATAGTAGGAAGGTTAATGTGATGGAAGCAATATCTCCGATGTTTGCATAAACAAGCTAATGAACATTGGATCCATTTTTATGATTGCAACAGAACATTTAATTTTAAGGAATAAATCTCCCCTGAACACTGATCGGTCATTTCATCTAGAGGGTAATTTTATTTTCCTGTGTTGCACAGAAAATAATACTAGTGGTGATATTAATTTTAAATAAATGATTGGTTAGTAAAGCTTTTATTTACCCAATGGGGAGTAGCAACATTTTCAGGCAATGTTTTAGGCTTCTGAAGAAACTGAGAAGCATCTGCTTCAATGAAAATATTTTCCTTATGAAATGTTGAATATTTAGCACTTACTCACAGGCATTTCATAGCTATTAGAGACAGTAGATGATAAAAACCACAGTGGGAACTTGGGAAAATAGTTTGACTTACTGTTCTTGACTACAGAGAATTACAGTGCAAATGCAGAAAAAAAAGTATATGTTGTAAAATGGGATAATGTCAGAAATATTTAGGAATACATCTCTATACACTTACTTCAGTAATACACAACATTATGTGCTATGTCACTGAATTCAGCTACGATGTCTTTGACAACATAATGGAGGGAAATACAGTCACTCTGATCTTTTAGTCTGTGGATGACTCACCCAACTAATTTCTAACTCTAGAGGCAATTTTAGATAGACCTGGGAAAAGACAGTTGGAATTGATAAATTTTCCAAGAACTGCAAAGTTAAGGAGATAAATTCCCTTCCTGAATTGGGGTATAGTTTCATCAAATTCATAGCTTAAAAAAAAAGGGCGGGGCAGGGACAACAGCCAAGACAAGTATGTGAGTGCTCAGAGTAATCAATTTTTTTTCTTTAACATTTTCAAAAGGAAATACTTCAACTTAAGTACATTTTTGTTTCTAAAGTATTTTTAACTCCTGAAATATTAGGATATTAGAACATTCCCCCAATAAAAACAAATATTCACACTCAAGCTGAAAAAGTATCTCAAATATAACTGCAATGTTTTTCTTCTTGACTTTGCAATGTTTCTGGCTCAGCCACTGAACCAAAACATCTATTATTTTATATAGATCTTCGTTCTAGTTTCTCTAGGGACTGTTCTTCTCTAAAAGTAGTATGATCATGCCCCCACTACCTAAACTAAACTGAAATACCAAGGTCGTGACTGGTGGGATTTGGCCATATACCAAACAAAGTATTGTCCACCTGTCAAGAAAAATATCTCGATGTTTTTCTGGTCAGTTTTATAACAGAACAAATGAAGACAAAGAGAGAGTGTTCACTTTGTTGTACTCGTTCTACTCACTCTCATTCTTTCTCTCCTTACATTTAAAAGTGCAGGAAATTGTTTTTGTAGTGTGAAAGCCATGATGCCTTTCAGATATGACATAAGAATAATAAGTAAAAAAAGACAGCAATATGCATAATTTTAACAAGTATGGTTACTAAGAAGCAAGGATGCTCTGTCATTGTCTGATATCTAGGTGAAAAATCAAATGCTGCTGAAATACCTCTATATGTGACTTTATAAGAGCTCAAATATATCCATACCTTTAGGGAGACTTAGAAATACAAAAGCTGGAATACAGAGGAGAGACAGAAAGGGATTTCAGAAAAGCAATTTTAAATGTCTCTTTCAAAGGAAGCCAAACAATAAGTTCTCAGTGGTGATGACTGCACTGATAGCTTAGTGCTGCTTAGAATTTTATTGTTAATTTCAGTATTTTGAAAGAAGTTGTTGTTTGGGTTTTTTTTGTTTTGAATTCATCCCATGAACTATTATTTGTCCGTATAACAAGTGACTCACTAAATAAAATGGGTGGTTCACCACTTCCAGGAGAAAATATGATATGGTGAAGTTTCTAGTAAAGAAAATGCATTAATTCATAAACAATGTGATCATAAGCTCCTTAAGGAAAGGATAACAAAAAGGAAAGGAAAAGATAAGTGGAATAATAAAACAGATTCTAAATAAAGACTTAAGCAAGTTCAGGTCATTTTCCTGGTCTCTGCAGGCTCAGTTGTGGCTTCCTCACTGGTATTCTCGCCGCCGGCGAGAAACAATCTATCAATACTTCGGGAAGTGGACTGAAGGCCATGACTCTGCCTCTCAGGTCTCCTTCCTGGGCCAGAAACCCATACCCATGTGTAGGTATTCTCTCATAGCTCTGCTAAGCAATGCCAGGGGAGGATAATGAACTGTATCCAATTCTTCCCCAGGCATCCTCTTTTGCAGCAGAAGGATGGGAACACCAACAGTTCTCCTCTGACTACTGCTGCTGTATAAACCAGGAAAGATAGAGCATCTCCTCTTCAGTACAAGAGCTAGAAAACCTGAAAAAAGAATGAACCACCTTCCAAAGTAGGAACTGAAGCATAATACTTCTCAGCAACAATATCTATACAACAATCTGGAGAAGGATTTGTAAAGGTCCTGTTGGTCTCCCACCTGAAGAATAAGTCTGGTGGAGAGACACGTTCAACCAGGTGTCTAGCTTTGGGCTACTGACAATTGACTCAGCCCCAGTCTGTACGAGTGCAATGGTTAGATGCTTGAGAAACGTTGTGTGTTCATACCTAGAGTGCAAATTCAGAAGAATAAGAGTAACTAATAAGTTTTTACAAACATGGGTCTTGTTGGTTTACTTAGAAACTTTGCCCTTCTCTCCTGTTCATATTTCAAAATATGATTTTATTCTCTATAAAAAAAAGGTCCTCCTAAACTTAATATGAAAGCTTCTTGAGACCAAGACACTAGCTTATTTATAGATATTTTAAAATATTTAATAGATGTTTTGCTAGTTGATTACTTTTAGATGTCTTGAGTATATTTTTTTCTGGAGACAAGACTGACTTCAGCATGTTTTCTAATTGTACTGATTTTCAGAGTAAAACTTCTGTTTATCAGCTTTAATTACCTTAAAAAAAGAGTTACTGAAAAGGTGTTGTCGTGGGTTAAGCAGAGCAGAGTTAATTTTTTTTTTCCTTTTCCCTTCTCTTCATAAACAGCTAGCAAGAAGCTATGTTTTGGATTCCTGCTCAGGAGAGAATTGATAAGAGAAGAACGTTTATAGTTATTGCTAGGATGTTGCTATTTGTTCTCAAGGACATACATTCAGCCTTTTGGGGGGGAAGAGACAGTCTGGCTTCTAGCCTGGGATTTGCTTTTAGGTAAAGATTGAGAAGCAGACTGACCAATTATTCCATCCCATGCACGTCATATCCAATATACCCAGTATATTAGAAGAAGACTCTTCTAGGAGTACTGGCTTTCACTTCCGGATTCGTCTCGCTTTGGGGAGCCTGCGTTCGCTCTCCCAAGGCCTTTCCTCCCCCCTCCCCCCACGGTCGCTGTTAGCTCTCGGCC